>JAJMDG010000112.1:101610-223759 GCA_030565715.1 Hanseniaspora singularis (nom. inval.) | reverse complement strand
AACCCTAAAGATAGATTTACCTTATACAATTTAAATTTCTTTGATGGTTTCTTTAGTAATTACTACTTTTTAGGAATTATAGCTGTAATTGGTGGTTTCCAAGTATTAATTATGTATGTAGGAGGTGCTACTTTCTCCATAGCTAGACAAACAGGAGCAATGTGGGCTACTGCTATTATTTGTGGATTGATGTCTATGGTTGTTGCATTCTTTGCTAGATTAATACCAGATCATTGGTTAACTAGATTTATTCCAGCTGGTTTAATTGAATGGATTGAATATTATATTTTTATGGGATGGTTAAGAACTAGAAAGCATAGAAAAAATTTAAAGAAAGAAAATACTGAAACTAGTACATTTGATTTAAATAATGATCAAAATGGTTTGTATACTAGTGATGACAGCAGTAACTTGGAAAACGGTTTACCTATAAACTCTGAAAATCAAAAAATACCATTATCATCTAATAAATAATATTTAAATGAAAAGAAGAAATAGAAATATGATGATAGAATTATTCTTATTCTAAACTGTATATATCAAAATATGTTTAAACTTTTTTTTAATGAATATTGATCACATGGTTTTTTATTTATAATAAATTAAGTCACTTTTTATAAATCTTTTTTTTTTTTTTTTTTTTTTTTTTTTTTTTTTTTTTTTTTTTTTTTTTTTTTTTTTTTTTTTTTTTTTTTTTTTTTTTTTTTTTTTTTTTTTGCTTTATATTTATAGAAAAAAAATTAAATTAAAAATTATAACTATATAGATTTTTTAATATTACTATAAAAGTTGTAATTCAATATAACATTTAATAATAACAACCAATAATATATAAATTAATATTTAGACATTTTGGAAATATAATAATTAATATATATAATGTCTACTAGCAAAGTTCCACCTAAAGCACCATGGATGAGTGAAGAAAAATATCAACAACTCTATGGGCATTTATTATCTAAAGAAAATAAAAACGACAATGATGAACATAAGGAAAAGAATTTAGAAAACATTTCATCTGAAAATAATATTAATGAAAAAGAAGAAGTTGATGATGATGAAATAATTATAAATAAGAATCATAAAAATGAACTTAAGAAAAAAAATAGAGACAGTTTTGATTCATATTTAGATTCTAATGATTTTGGAAAAGTTAGTAAAGAACAAAGCACACTATCATTATATGAAAGAAATAAACAATTATTTTTACAAAAACAAAATGAAAAGCAAAAGAAAATGCAATTAGAGCAAGTTATTAAAGGAAGAACAAATGTTAATAATTTAGTTATTGATCACTATAATGAGAGAACAAATATAACAAAGAGTGAGCATAGAAAACTTTCACCAATTATTAAATTAAAAAATTTTAACAATGTTATAAAATATATTTTGATTTCTAAATTTACAAATGATTATGATGTAGTTCTTGAATTAGCATGTGGAAAGGGAGGTGATTTAATAAAATATGGAAGAAATAATATTTCTCAATTCATTGGTTTTGATATTTCAGATAGTTCTATATCTGAAGCTAAAAGAAGATTTATTACTATGAGAAAAAAAAATCAATTAAATTATCAAACAATTTTAGCACAAGGGGATTGTTTTGGAAGTTCATTGGGACCTATTGTTGCTAATTTGCCAGAATGTAGATTTCCTTGTGATGTAGTTTCTATTCAATTTGCTTTGCATTATGCATTTGAAACTGAACAAAAAGCTAGAAGAGCTATACAAAATGTTTCTAAATCATTAAAAATTGGTGGTAGGTTTATAGGGACTATTCCAGATAGTGATTTTTTAAGATATAAATTAAAAAAATTCCCATTAGATTATGATAAAAAATTAAAGTGGGGTAATAAAGTTTATAAAGTTGAATTTGAATCAGATAACTTTATTAAAAATGATTATGAATGGGATTCTCCATTTGGTCAACTTTATACATATTTTTTAACAGATGCAATTGATAATGTTCCTGAATATGTTATTCCTTTTGAAACATTAAGATCTATTTGTGATGATTATGGTTTAGAACTTAAAATTAAAAAATCATTTACTCAATTTTTTGCTGATGAATTCCCGGAATGGATCAAATTATTATCTAAAAATCAATTAGATGGTATTAAAAGAAATGACGGTAAATATGGTATCACTGGTGATGAAAAAGAAGCTTCTGCATTTTTTTATTGTGTATTTTGTTTTGAAAAAGTTAGAAATGTTGAAATTTTTTAAATTATTTATCATTAAAGTAAAAATTGTATATTTTATTTTATTTTGAAATATTAAATACATAGAATATTGTTATATATTACAAAGCTGTAGTGACAGTCATACTTTGAGAGTTTATCAACAATACAGCAGGCATCTTTTTATTTGAATCAATAAGATCATCCATTAGCCAAACATTTAAATCTTCAACATATTTTTCACTTAAATGCTTATCTTTAAAAGTATTTGAATCTGGCAATGGCAAAGTTGTGAAAATCAAATTAGTAACATCATCAGATGAAATATTCAAAAATACATCATTTAAAATTAAAAATTGAATATTTCTTGGTAATTTATTAAATGATAAACTATTCAAATACTCAGTATTGGCGCTATTCTGTCTAGGAGATAATGTAGGCTGAAGTAATAATCCAGATTTAGTTTTATTAGAACAATTATTAGATCTACCAATAATACTCTCACCAACAAAACCTAAAGTTGGAGCTAAACCAGATTGACCTTCAATAATTTGAGTTTTTGGATGTTGATCTGAGGAAAATACAGGGTTTATTGGAGTTAATGAAATAGTAGTTTCTTTTGTTGTCATATTGAATTTTTTATTTATGTATGCTTTTAAAGTTGTTTTACTATTTATTGACATATTTTCATTAGATATAGAATCACTACATTGTTCTAAATCTAAATCTAAAATGTTGTTGTTGTTGTTATTATCATCACTTATTGGTAATTTATAATCTAAAGAAACACCATATTTGCTCAAACTACTTAACCTTTTGTAGTTAGAGTCTATGTTGATAGCTTTAGGAAGAATATTTCCGTTTTGATTAAAAGAATGTCTTCTTTCAGTGAAATGTAAAGAATTTCTAATTTTTTGTAATTCCAACCACCATGGATCATCTTCTAAAAAGTCATCGATTTTATGTTTATTATGTAAATCACCTTTCATGACTGTGCTATAAACCTCAAAATCTTGAAGACACAATATCATAATCTCACAATCTATTCTTAAAATTAATAATAACTCTTGTAATTTTTTATACTCGTCTAATCTTTCATGTTCATATTCTACAAATGTAACACATCTTAATATATGTGTTTCGTTCCATCTTGGTACAGTTTTTAATAAAGCACCTAATTGTAAGATTAAAGTACAAGTATCAAAATTAGAAGCTTTTCTACTGTTACTCATTTGAATTGGGTAAAGATCTATATACTTTTTCTTTTCTTTTGCAAATTTATAATCTGAATCATTTTTTTTTGGAATATAGATACTCTCAAATCCTTTAGCAACAGCAATGTTACTTTTCATTAAAGATAAATCTTCAACAACGTGAACCCAAGATTGATAGTCTAAAGTTTCAAAACTTCCTAAATCCATTTGTAAATTTTTTCTAACCATATTTCTTTCACCAATTAACCCTAATACAGTAATATTAGGTTTCATTCCTCCTAAACCAGATCCTAAATATAAATTTCTAATACCCCATTGAACAGTATTTGCAATAGAAACATGAATAAAAGCTTTTAGTTTAGTAAAATCTCTAATTTTTTCCCATTTAGAAACTTCTTCTTCATATTCTTCAAATAATTCTGCTTCATTATGTGAAGAGGAAGTATTATCAGAGTCAAAATCTTTTTTAACAATTATATGACCTAAAATATAAAGACCACTTTTTTTTAAATCATTACAAAAATTCATTAATCTCCAATTTTTTTCATGTTTAGGGTCATTTATTAATAATAGAATCTGAGGTCTCCAATATTTAATGTTATCATTAATCTTGATTTTTAATAAATATTTTCTAACTTGATGATATATTAAATTTTGAGAAACATCTCCAAAAAATTTTGGTGGTACTGTATAATGAATTAGTAACATTAATATAACTAAAATTGACATAATAGTAATTGCTTGAAAACCATCAACAACAAACATAGCCATTATGGATAGCACACCACCTAATAAACATGTGTATCTGTTAAACCATTTAAAGCTAGGTCTAAAATTAGGAGCAGATGATACTTCAAGTAAGAAACAAGCTAAATTTGTAACAATAAATGTCATTAAAAATGAAAGAGTTACAAAGTTTGCAATATTATTGACATCTGAAAACAAACATAACTGGGTCAAAATATATGCTATAAAAAGAGATAGATTTTTCTTTTCATGTAATTTGATTCTTTTTAACCCAGGTAAAATTTCATCTTTACTTATTGCATCTAAAACATAACCTGAACCAATAAGACCCACTATTATACTAAATAATGATGTTGCTAATTCACCTGCAACAACTATAAATGGGAAAATATTAGTCATTTGAACAACTTGAAGTTCAGAAAACATAACTTCTCTTGGTATTGATGATCCCATAGATAAAATTACAACAGAATAGCAAGTAAAGGTAACTAATAAACCATAAATAGTACCTTTTGGAATACTTTTTGAAGGTTTTCTTAATTCACTTGACATACCAGCACCAGAAAATATACCTGCTGTAGCACAAAAGAATAAGCCAAATAAAGAGTTAATACTTTCATTTTTGTTAACAGCTAAAAGCTCCCAATCAGGCCAAAAATTTAAAGCAAACGTATTCCATGATACACCAGTAAATATAAGTTTATCATCTATAAATTTTTCCTTCATTGTTAAACTAGTTAAAGGAATAGAAATAATTGCTAAAGATAATAAAACAGCTAATAAATTTCCTAGTTTTGAAACAACACCAGAACCAACCATACAAACAGAAAAACATGAAAATAATAATAAAGAATTAAACCAAAAACCACCATCTTTTAAGCACCAATCAGCTAATAAATGTTTAAAATTATAAAAAATTGGTTCAAAACAACCAACACAATTCATACCACTATTTAAAATTTGGCCTAAAAAAAATACAATCCCTATACCACCACCAAATTCTATACCTAAAGATCTACAAATAATTACATATACACCACCTCCAGGCACCGTACCATTAGTTACAATAGCAGAAATAGAAAGCGTTGTTAAAAGATCTATAAGATATGAAATACATAATATTGCAAAAGTTCCTGATATCCCTAACAGTGATATAATATGACCAAATCTTAAAAACATTAAAATAGAAATGATATTTAAAATTGTTGGAATAAAACATCCGGAAAATGTTCCAAGCTTATGTCTGTTAGGATTATTAATGTCATCTTTAGATGATTGTTTTTTTCTGGTTTTAAATGGTGTATAATTTTTTTTAAAGAAAGATTGTTGTTCAGGAATTGATCCATACCCTTTAGATTCTTTATTGGGCTTTGTTTTAATCAACATTGTAGTACTATTTATTATGTATTTGTTAAATAGATAAAAGATCCTTTGTGTTTAATTTAAAAATAATAATAATAAATTATTGAATCTAACAATATTAACGTAGTTAAAAAACCTTATAGAAATAAAAATAATCTGAACTATTATTGGTTTTGATGATTATTGTATTCTTAAACAAAGTATTTAATACAATAAGAATTTAGAAACAGAAAAAAAATAGAATTGCGGTCAAAACTATTTTTGTTTACAACCGGCTAACTATAAAAAATGTATATATGAATAAAAGCCATCGTAGTTTTTTTTTTTTTTTTTTTTTTTTTTTTTTGTTGCTAGATTTTATAAATTAAAAATTTCTTTTTTTTTTTATTATTACTGATTAAATTTACAACTATGTTTAATCAATTATGATATAAATAGTTATTTATAAAATATATGTCTTTACCTATGTATATAATGAAGTCTGATTATATATATATATAAAGTCCTCAAACTTATTCTCTCTTTTGCTTTTTTAAAACCTTACCACCTTCTTTTTCTAAATTTCCCCACATTTGTTCGTTTTCTTGTTCTTCAACAGAAACACCTCTCTTTCTAACAATTCTCTTTACATATTTATCATATTTCTTCAAGGATAAAACATCATTACAATCATAGATTAAAACAGAATTGATCTTAGAATTTAATAACCAATCAATTAAAAGTTTATTATTATTTGATTCATTCATAACAGTTAATTTGTTGGAAGCACCAAATACTAAAAGTTTAGAATCTTTAACAAAGTTAGTTTTAGACATTAAATAATCAATTTCTTCTTTATTAAATTCCTTTGATTCTAGTTCTTTAGTGGTTTCCAATTGTAAAGAATCTTCATCTTCTTCTTTCTTAATAATTGGGAAATGTTGTGGGATTTGGTTAATATTCTTTAAAACACTTAATTGTGTTACATGACCAGTTATATTTTTAGAGATTTTTCCTTTTTGTTTTAAGACTAATTCCTTATTTTCAATTTTTAATTCAATCTCCCATATAGAGTTAACATTATCAGTTAAAATTATCTTTTGTTTAGTTGCATCACTTTCTTCAATGTTTTCAATAATAACATTTGTGATAACAGGTTGCATATTTTTTTGGAAAGGTCTGCTTAATAATAATTCTTTCATACCACCAATAGGTTTCTTAGAATCGGTTAAATTATATAATTTAATAAAACCAAATTTAGTAATTTCAATATAATGTTCAACACCATTACTATCTAAGATTTTTGATGCAGCAATTGGCCAATTTGGGAATGGTAAGTTTAATTTCTCATTAAATTTCATTGGTTTAGTGTTGATTTGGTCTTTTATGTTTTGATTTTTAATATCAATAGTGATAACTTTTAGTAAATTTTCATAACCACCTAAAACAACTGTTAAAAGATCATCTACTAAAGATACTTTAGAAACAAATGATAAAGGAGCATTGACCTCAATATTAAACAAGATTTTAAATGTTTTTAAACATAAAAATGATATAACACCAGATTTAGTAGTTAGCACAAGGAAATTATCAATTTTAATTAAATCATTAATCAATATTTTATCTTTATTAAATTCATCTGTTGAAATAGCAGATGTGTTATATTGTATTGGTTTTTTGGATTTTTTATTAATTTTGTTGCATTCCAAAATTTTATCATCATTCATTTCAATGTGTGATTTATGCTTAACATTTTCTATTTGAATCATATTGTAATTAACATTTTCATTACTTAAATCTTGTTGTAAATCTATTGAATATTCATAAAAAGTTACATCACCATTGTTAAAAATAAAATATAGTACATCATTATTTAAAATTTCCATGTGTAATATTTTGGATGATGATGAAGTTTCTGTTAAGACAGTGTCTTTTATAATTAAAGGCTTATTTAAATCATCACTGTTATCATCATCTCTTTGAGAATTCAATGATACATTGTATAGTTTACCATTATCTAAAGATACTAAAAACTTCATTATTAATTATTGTATATTTATTCGATATAGTTTTTGATCATCTTTTTTTATATATCATATATTCTATAAAATCAATTGATAAATTTGTTTTATGAATTATTTTAAATAAATTTTAAAAAAATGTATAAACTATTTTTAAAAAAACTTATATTTGTTTAAAATAGAAAAAAAAAAAAGTATATATTGTCCTAAAAAGGAAAAGAGTATTAGTATGTGTGTACAGTTTTTTTTTTTTTTTTTTTTTTTTGTTAATAATAATTTTATATATAATAATAATAATTACTTTTTAAAATGTTATAATTTATAAGATTGATATTTTTTCTGAGGTTTAAAAAGAAAAGATTTTATATTTAAATCCTGAGTACCAAATAAGTAATTATATAACCTAATAAAAATGTCATTAGATATGAACGATTCATATTATGAAAAATATGTAAACAAAACTGTAACAATCACATTTAAAGATATAGATAATTATACAGTAAAAGGAACATTGTTATCATTTGATGATTATAATAACATTACTATACTTCAAAAAGATATGGAGGATGAATCTAAAAACTGTCATATTATTATAAGAGGGTGTAACATTGACACAATAAAACTTTAATCTTCATGTATTTTATAACTTGTTTTAAAAGAACAGTAACTTGATAATTTATTAAATTGATCACGTGTTTTGTAGGAGATTTTTAAGAAAATTATTTTTTTTTGAGCTTTATATACACTTAAAAAAATTTTATTTCTATTATTAATATAAATCTTTTTTTTTTTTTTTAACTTAAATAATTAAAGGGTGGTTAAAATTTATTAAATTATGTTTTTTTTTTTTTTTTTTTTTTTTTTTTTTTTTAAAAATAAACAAAGAAAATAAAAGTTTAAAAGACACCTGCATATACACAAATATACATAATGCTTGATAAACAACAATCTACATTATTACTAAAATTAAAATCACCTATAAGATCATTTTCTTTAAATAACAACATTCTTGCATTATCACAAGAAGATACATTGTACATATACACATACCCAGAATTAAACTTAATTACAACTTATAAAGACCATGATAAAAGAATTACAAGTATAGATATAAGTTTAGATGGAAAAATTTTAACAACATCAGAAGACAGAACATGTGTAGTTTATACACCTTCAGGTAATCAATATACAAAATCTTTAGTAGTTACAAGATTTTTAAAATCTATAAACTTTGGAAAATGGAACAAATCAGGTAATAAATTTTTAATAACATCATCTGATATGGCTCAATTAGGTATCTGTTATTATGATGAAGAAACAAACTGGTGGATTTCTAAGCATGTTCAACAAGATTCAATAACAGGTGGTTCTTTAACTCATGGTGCTTGTTGGGATCCAGAAAACGATGTTCTTGTAACATTTGGTAATAATCTTGGTGGTATAACTACTGTTTCTACATTTTTAAAAAAATTTGACACTAAAGAAAGTTTAAAAGGTTGTTTATACGGTGATAAATTTCCGTTTGGTAAAGTTTTAAGAGAATGGATGCCAAATTTTAATGGTTCTCCTATCAATGGAATCTCTTATGTACCAAATGATTCTAGTAAAGTAATTATATTACAAAATGATGGTTCTATTACATTATTTGATAATGTTAATGGTTCAGTTTTATCACGTTCTTTTGATACTATTTCAGGTAAACCATTTAACAAAGTTGAATTTTTAAACAACTCAGAATTTTTAGTTGCTGGTTATAATAACATTCCTTTACTTTATACTATTCAAAATGGTTCACAATTAAAATTCATAAAAAGCTTATCTACTAATGATACCAAAGGTTCAAACTCAACTAGAAATATTAAAAATAATGTTGATTCAGATGATAATGAGCCACAATTTGCTAGTGGTATCGAAGCTTTAAAGATGTTTAAAGATATGGATTCTAGAGGTAAACAACAAGCATTTAAATCTACAACAAGCGTTGATTCTAATTTAAACATTCATTTAATGCCTATCACTGATTTATCAATTGATACAGATACATTAATATCTTCAGGTTTAGATGGTAGATTAATTTCATATAGTTTATAAGTATTAAGAAGGTTTTTTATTTTATTTTTTAATATATTATTATATATAATTTATTCTTTGATAATGTTTTTTTTTTCATTTCATTTTGAATTAATTTCTAGGTTTATTAGCAACTCTATCTTTACCAAAATTAACTTGTAAATTTTTATACAAATGATCATCTCTAATCTTATCTAAACATTCAATAGCAGATTGAATTTCAGCAAAATTTACAAAAAAGCAATCCTTAGATATTAAGAAATTAATTTGTTCTAATTCACCAAACTTACCAAATTTCTTTCTAATATTAAATTCAGAAAATATTTCTTTTTTATTATCTTTATTAAAATTCTTAGTTAATTTTAAACCACCAATGTAAATATTTCTTGAGGCACCTTTCATTATTGCAAGTTTTAATAATGGTTTTAATTCACCTGAATGTTTGCCCCAAGAAACTTTAATTTTTTTATTTAATATAACTAATGCATTTTCTTGATAATAATTTTGAAAGTTATATGCAGCAACTGGATCAATGAATGTGATAAAGCAAATGCTTTTTTCATTAATTAAATTAATTTTTTCTAGAGCACCACCTCTTATAGTATTACAAATATCAGTCATTGTAATATGAGAAGGTAAATTTCCCAAAAATACTGTTCTATTACCATCACCCAAATATGGAGTTCCGTTATTTAATAATGAGGATGTTGATGAAGCTAAATTAGCGTTGTATTTTTCAGTGATAGTAACAAATTCACATCTATCTCTTCCAAAACCAATTTTTTTTTGTTCATAATATTTAGAAAAATTCTTTAAAGATAAAAATACTTTTATACAATCTTCAATATCCAAAAAATGAATAAAAGCTATTCCTTTCTTATAAATAATTTTTATGTGGTCTATTGGACCAAATGAAGATAAATCTAAAACTAATTTTTTATGTAAAGCTTCTTCATTTTGTTGATCATATAATCCTGAAATAAATAAATTTCTGGTTGGTTTATATTCCGGCATGTTTAAAAGCTTTAATGTTAAAGGACCGTATACTTGTTCAACAGTATATGATACATGAATTTGATTGTTATCAATCGTTAGTTTTTTCAATATAGCATCACAATAAAATTCAATTGAGTGTTGAATATTTAAAAATGTGAGTTTTGCACATATTGTTGTATCTTTAGTATTAATAATGTTAGAATTAGCATCTGGTAAAATTAATAATTGTTGAACAATTCCTAATTTAACATGATTTAATATAGTTTTTGCAGAAGTTGTTGAAGGAATGTTTGATAAAAGTAATGTTCTTGTGTTATTATCATTATTAGAAACTACTTTAAAATTTTTTTCAGAAGAATCATTCAAGCTTAAAATAGAAGTATTATTATCCAAAGTATTATTAGAACTATTAGAAACCAAAGTATCCGTTGGTGTTGTTGGTCTTGAGATTTTGTTAATATTATTAACAAATTCATTAGGTTCATTATAATAATTCTGCATTAAACTCGATTGTGAGTAATTTATATTTGAAGAAATATTATTGTTATTAGGGCTGTTGAAATCATTTGAGGGCATTTCATATCTATAAAGGACATTAGTTTGATTTATAACATTTGAATTATTCATGTTATTATTTGGACTAATGTTATTGGAATTTTCATGGTTATTAACTGTGTTATTGTTAGCAAAATGTTTATTGTACATGTTATATTGGCTATTTGTTGATACTCCAGTATTTGGTGTTGAAGCAAATAATCTTGAGTTGTCAACTGAAGAAAAATTTTGGGAATCTGTATAATATGTGTTATATGGATGAGTTTGTGGATGATAAGAAGAGTGCTGTTGAGATGAATTTATATGGTTTGAATAAGCGTTGTTGTAAAATGAAGAATTAGGAACATAATTCATCGCACTTAAACTTCTTTGCAAATGAACTGCATCTGGTTGATAATTATTGTAATCTATGTTATTATTATTATTATAAGTTGGCGTAGTTGAGTAATTATTATTGTTGTATAAAAACTTATTGTTACTATTTAAAACTAAAGGTACACTAGAACTAGAATTTGTTTTATCATTATTGTAATGGTTAGAAGTTTCATTGTTAAAATTGCTGAAACTTTTGTCTTTAACTTGATTTTTAGATATAAACTGACTTAAAGGTGATATTCTACCTGTTAAATCTCTATGGATCTCTTCATATTCTTCAGTAGTATTGTTGTTCATGTTAAAATTTTGTTGTTGGTATTGGCCGCCTGCCATTAATGACATATAATCAAGATTATAGTAAACACCTTCATTATTATGATTAGACATCCTAGATCAAAATATATTTATTTAATATAAGTTTTGAATATCAATCTTATAAAACACTTATTAATTATTTAATACAATATGTATTGAAATAGATTTCTTTTTTATAAATTTATAGAAGAAGAAGAAAGAACGTTCGTATGTAATTCCAAAATATATTCAGATCTAATAAAATGAGTTACACTCCTGTTGTTACTTTAAAAGTAAGAGTTTGGAAATAGTAGTTTTTTGTTATAATTTAGTAAAAGGATATATATTACTAACATATATTGTCTTTGGTCTAATTATAAGAAGATATTTCTTTATAAGATTTTTTTAAAAATTTTCTTTGTAAATTACAAAAAAAAATTAATCGGGCAGTCGATTCATTATATATAACGTTGCTAAAAGTTTTTTTCTCTAACAGTCACACATTAAGTAACAAGAGAATCAAAAGAGAAAAAAAAAGAAATTTAAAAAAAAATAATGAGTAAATATGATTTCTAGGGAAAAAAAAAGTTTTTTATTTACTTTAAAATTAGCGATAATTTATATGTCTTATAAAAACGAAGTTTAAAAATTTTATGTTTATTAAAGCAATTTCCTGTTTGAGAATATTAGTTTGAACAAATTGAATTTTATAAAAGTAAGCTTAAACGATATCAAAAAAACTTGAATTAATTGAGTCTTTTGTAAGCTTTTTTTTTAACAGTTGATGTGCAAATAGTTAAGATACGCATTTTTATTTTTTGTTAGTACATTCTGCGTGAACTCCTTTTCAAATAAATAAGCGCATTTAATTTTTTTTTTCCCAAATCTTATAACCTTAACTTGTTGTATTTTTATACACAAAATAACTTAATTTCAATAAATAAAGGCAGCTTTGTTTATAAGAAAAAGCTTTAATATGTTAAAATGTATTAAATTAAAAAATTTATCCTGCAAAAAGAAAAAAAAAAAAAATTAATAATGAGCTGTATTTTGTAAAACATTCTCGCTTATTATTTACAAAGCAAAAATAAATAAATAAGAATTATTCAATTTTTACAAAACAAAAAGATCTAGCAATTGATCTGTTTTGTCCTATTTGAAAAAAGTATGATAAAACAAAAAAAACCCTTTTTTAAGATTTTATTCATGATAATGAAAATAAATCAGTCATGCTTTTTTTTAATACACATCACATGACTTGAAACATATAAGCTTTCATATATGTATGTATATATATATATTTTTTTTTTTTTTTTTTCAAATTACATAATAAAAAGAGTCAAAGATCAAATATTAGAAAAATATAATTATTTTTTTTTTTTTTTGTTAAATTTTTTTAAAAGTAAAAATAGATGTGAGAAATCACCATATAAAAGATTTACATTGAATGTCTGCAGAAGATAAAACAAAAATAATTGAAGAAGAACCTTTGCATTGTCCAGGCCCTGAATCTGAAGATGCAGGTGCAGGTGATGCTTGTAATTCATGTAATTATCAACAATTTTGTTCAAGTAATAATAACTTACCAAAAATTGAAGACCCAGATATTCAATTGATTAAAGATAATTTATCAAATATTAAAAATAAAATCTTAGTTCTTTCTGGTAAAGGAGGAGTTGGAAAATCAACTTTTTCTACATTATTATCGTTTTTGTTATCATCTGATCCAGATTTGAACATTGGATTATTAGATTTGGATATTACAGGACCTTCAATTCCTAAAATGATAGGAACTATGACAGATAAATCGAATGCTAAAGTTCATATGTCAAATAATGGGTTAATTCCTAACTATGTACAAGATAATTTAGCTACTATATCTATACAATATCTTTTACCAGATTTAGATGATGCGATTATTTGGAAATCTGGTAAGAAAGAAACAATGATTAAAAAATTTTTAAAAGATACTCTTTGGAATGATTTGGACTTTTTGATTATTGATACACCACCAGGAACATCAGATGAACATATTTTAATTAATAAATTGCTAAATAAAACACAATCTATAACCGGGGCTATTTTGATAACAACTCCACAAGAAGTATCATTAAATGATGTCAGAAAGGAAATTAACTTTTGTCAAAAAGTTGGAATTAATATGTTAGGCTTAGTTGAAAATATGGCAGGTTTTGTATGTGGAAGTTGCAATAAGCACACAGAAATTTTCAAAGCCACCACTGGTGGTGGTGAAGCTCTAGCTAAAGAATTTAATATTCCTTATTGGGGGAAGCTTCCTTTGGATCCAAGATTAGGTATTTGTTGTGATAATGGTGAGTCTTTTATTGATCTTTATCCTGAAAGCGATGCTACATTAAAATTGGTTGAAATTGGAGAAAAGTTAATGGATCAATGCGAACTTTAAATTATTAAAAATAAAATTATATATTACTCATATATTATAGATTTAAAGAGTTTATTACTCTTTCCAAATAAGAATTTACTGTGGAATCTTTAGTTTTTAAACTTTTAATATTGCTTATCAATGATGTTTTTAAATCATTGTCTTTAACATTCACATTAATTATAAATTGTTCAACTGTGAATTTATACAAAAATGTTTTCAATTCTTCATTTTCACTCTCAAATAAATTTACTGTATTAATAATAGAATTTAATATTTTCATATCTTTACATTCACTCTTTTTATATTCACAATATAGTTTTAAAACATTGATAGAATTGTTGTTATTATTAGAGTTTAATTTTTCAATAATGTTTAATAACATTTCTTCTTTATTCATAAATATTAAATTAGATCCGATATTATTAATTAATAAATCTTCAATAATATCTCTATTGTATGTAGTCTTCAAATAATAATTAATTGCTTTTAAATATTTACCATTTGTTTGGTAATATTCACCACATACAGTATAAATAAAATCATCATTTAAAAGATATTCTTTCTTAAATAATGTAGAATCCTTTATAACTAAATCAATATTTTCTCTTAGCAATTCAAAGATTAATGATGATTTTTTATCAGTATCTTCAAAAAATAAAATTAAAAATAATTTATCAAAAATGCTTTCAAATGCATTGTTCTTTAATATAACAGATAGTCTATCATCTAAATTAATATCTAAATTGTTATTAAACTTTAAAAGAACTAACATAAAGAAGTTTAAAACTGAATCACTTAAAATATCATAACTAGCATCTGTTAAATCATTAGAAACATAAAGTGATAAAATCTTGAATAAGGATTCATTTTCATTGATGTTAGTTTTTAAGATATCTAGATAAGTTTTAAGAGTCTTTTTGAAATCTCCATCAATTAAAGGGTTATAATTTAATACTGCAGAAAGTTTATAAACCCATGATGAGATATTAGAACTTTCTAAAATGGTCAAATCTTGTGCTAATATTTTATAAATTAGAATTAATGAGCTATTTGATGTTGGATCATTTTGTAAAGCTTCTAATTGCAGTTTGCATAACTTATTAAAAGTATTACTTTCTTCGATATCTTCATTCTTAAAAGACTTTGTTTTTAATAAAGATAATATAGCAGATAATTGTGGGTTTTCGGTTTGATATGATAATTGGATTGCCCCTTCTATATCACCATAACATAAAGTTTCAAATAGTTGAGTATAAATATCATTTAAATCAATATCAGTAACTTTTTGATTAATTTCCTTCTTTAAAAACATGTTTATAAAGTTAATAAACTTAGAAGTCTTTTCTTCTTCTAAACACTCTGTTTCAAATAAAATGGATATTAGCTCCCATTCTTTTCCAAAAGAAACCAACTCTTTAAATAATAAATTAATTTTAAATATCTCAGGTAAGTTAGTTGTTCTTGATAATTGTTTAATAGATTTGGTTTTAATAGTTTTTAATAATACAGATGCATCATTTGAAAAAAAATTATTTTCTTGTGTAGTTGAATCAGTTTTAATATCAATACCATCACCAAGCATGCTTAAATCAGTAGCAGCTTCTTTATTTTTTAAGTATTCCTTTTCTTCTTCAACAAGATCATTAATCTTTTGTTTAATCATACTCTTTTTAAAAATAGACCCCATTGTTAAGTCACTTGCAATATTTAATTCTTCAATTAAATCAGCACTTGATTTAAAACTTTGCATATAATCTTCATTTATTAATTCTCTTACATCTTCAATATCAACATCTCTAGGTTCATGTGGCATTTCTTGTAAAATGTCTTTATTTTCTAATAATACCTCTTTAGCAGGAATGCTTAAAACTTCAATTGTGTGAGTTTTAACACCATTATTATTCTCTTCTAAAACCTCATAATCAGGAACATTAGTATCCAAATCATTTTCATTTAAGAATCCAGGGACTCTGAATGACATTGAATGATCTTTTTTTGCATTGTTCAATTTAGTTTTAACAACTTTTCCTCTATGTATTTCTCTATGAGCATCATATGGACCATTAATCAAACCATATTTACTAAAATGTCTTACTTTAAATGACCATATTTTCAAAAAAGGATCATAAGAAATGAATTCATTATCAGAAAACCCATTTAACTTTTCAAGGAACTTATCCAAATCCATATCAGGTTCAACATTTTGTAAATTAATAACAGCTCTAACATTCAATCCTTCACCTACACTAGGTTTAATGCTTTCAAACTCATCAGGATAAACTTCAACAATAGATTCTTCATCATAAAATTTAACTATTCTTCCAAATAAATTTTCTTCTAAGTCAGGCTTTAATAGATGAGTTAAATCAACTGGTTCTAAAAAGTTAATTGTTCCATGGTTTTTTCTACCAATTAAAAAATTGTCTATACTACTTAATTCTATCTCATTCATTTTAGACAATGTTTCAATATTTGGGCTACACCAATATCCGTTCACATTAGTAATAGATTCAATCTTGTCACTGTTTGTAGTTGTATCTTTAGTATTTTCATATATAACTATTTCATCAGATTCTTTTTTATCTACTAATGTTTCATCTTTTAACTTTAACTCATTTGAATCCGTTATTTCATTTGAAGATGTTTCTTGGAATAATTTTTTTTTTAAGGTTTCAATTTTTTGTTTATCAATTGTTAATTTTCTTAATGTATTATTATTTCCAACTACTTTTTTTGAGATTAAGCCAGATGTTAACTTAATATCAGCTTCATTTTTTATATTTTCTTCTGAATTTATATTCTTTTGTAATAATAATTTACTCATTTGTGTAGAAGTTTTATAGGTTTTAGTTAATAATTGATTATTCTTATTTGTCTTTTGTTTAATAGTTATTGGCTTTTTGAAATCTACTAATGAAGGAGGCATTTCAGTAGACATATTGAAAGTTGATGGATTTAGCTGAACTCCGTAAACACTAGTTGATTGTTGAGGTTGTGTTAGATTAGTATTAAATAATGTACCTTGATTTGTTGATGTAGTTGAAACAGGTGTTACTAATTTGTTTCCAAATAAACCTCCAGATGCATTAGTTTTATCAGTATTTTGGAACATGTTTGAAATCCCGGTGTTATTAGAACTATTAAGAGTTGTAGGAGTTGACTGTAGCTGCCCTGTAATATTCCCAAATAACCCACCACTGATCCCATTTGTAGATGGTTGTGCAGGAGTTGGTGTTTTAAACATTATATAACTAGGATAATATTTGAAAGTTTTGGTTTTATCTAATTGTTTAAATATAAATATGTATATTTAAAAATAAATAAATTAAAAAATTTTATTGTAAAAATGTTTGTTTATATTAAAATTAAAATTATTATTATTAAAATAGCTTTAAAAAAATAATAATAATAAAAAGAAAAGACGAAATTAATATAAAATTAATTTATGCTAAAAAAAAAAAATTTTTTTTTTTTTAAGTATTTCTTTTAAATTCAAGTAAAAAGGATAGTCACATGACACAAAGGTAATAATATATATACAAAGTTAAATTGATAAACCTAACAACTCTAATGAATACTTTGGTATAAATGATTCCCATTTAAACCCAATGCCATAAAATTTTAAAAACACTCCAACTTTGTGAATATCAATTGAATTGTGATCATTAGGAACATCTATGATAATATCTAATAAATTAAATCTATTAATACTCCAATTTTTAAAAGTTTTCCAATCTAAAACAAAATTAATTTCACCCATGTTATTATTTAGCCAAATTGAAAAAAAGATTAATCTTTTATCATAATCTAAAACTAAATCTTGCAATTTCAAAAGAATGACAAATTTTTCATTTAACATTTTATATGATTCTGAAACTTTAAATAAGTATGCTAGTTTTTTATCTGTTTTAATAATAGCATTAAAGTTTTTTAAAACTTCAGTTTCTTCACATAAATTCCATAATTTTAATAAGCCGTCATTATTTAAAACATCATTTATCTTAGAATCAAAACTAATAGTTCTGATTTTATTATTAACAAATTCTATTTCAAAGAATAATCCTGGAATATTTATAAACCTTACTTTATAAATATTCACGCCTGTATTGACTATTTTTAGCATACGTAAATTATGTTTTATTAAACAATCTTGTAAACTGTTCATGATTTCATCATTGATCTGCGTCTTTTCATCTGAATCTTCTAATCTAACATTGTTAACTACAGTTTCTTTATCATTTTTATTTATTAACTTATTCTTCTTTTCTGTTATATCATTAATTAGTTTTAATTGTTTTTCTTTAGTTACATCTCTTAAATCACCTATATCTATACCAAATTTTTTAAGAACTTTTAGCCTTCTAATTTCCCAATTTTTAATATCATTACAATGTGCTAATACATTATTTAACCTTTCTATACTTTTATTATCATCAAAGATACTTTTTTTAATAGAATTTAAATTCTTTGTAAATTCCCCAACCTCAATAATTTTTTCAATTTGTCGTAAAATTTCATTTAAATTATTATAATATACAGTCAACTCTTTTTGTTGTTCTTTAACAATTAACAAATTTTCTTTAAGTACTAAAGATATACCATCAAACTGCTGAATTCTCCAATTTAACCAAATTTTTTGAGATTCTAAATCACAATTCCTTTTCATAACAGCCAAAAGATTTATAATTTTTTCAAAATAATATGGGTCTTCTTTTAGCTCATTAAAATTTCTTATTAGATATGGAAGTTTAAGTCTATTCTCTTCATCATTATAATCACTATTTATCTTTTCAAAATTTCTCAAAGATGTCTCTAATTTAGAATTTAGTTCATTTATAATAAACCTATCTATCTCTAACAAAGGTGTTTTGATATATAGCTTAGAATATAGATCCTCTTGCTTTAAATTGTCTAAGCCTTCATTGGTTATAAATAACTTGATACTGCTATTTTGTTTATAAAAATCATTTTTTAATGTTAAATCATTAAGATTATTGGTTAAATATTCAGGTAGTTCATCTTTTAAATAATTAAGTTTCATCTCTTTAAAAAAATTAACTAGTATACCTTGTTTTTTCTTAAATTCATCATCATCATCATCATCTAGATCTTTTAATAATGAGTTTTTTACATAATTCTTTTTACTTGGAGATGATAATATCAGTGATCTATCGTTTAATATGTAATTTTTGCTATCATTCATATAATCTATAATAGGATATTTTCTATTATTTATGTGAATTGGAGATAACCTTTGTTGAGATCTATTAATCATGGAAAAATCCATTATCTTAGTGTGAAACAGATTACTTGTATTTATACTGTTATTTAATAAGAAATTATCAGATGTCTTGTTAACTGCGAATGATGTCTCTAATTGCGGCGCTTGTCTCAATTGCTGTTGTTTTGTATCCGACTCAATATCAGGTTCATCTTCTTCTAAAATAACTTGGTTTTGAATACTATTATCATCAATATTTTTCCCTGATTCTGATTCTATTATTTCAGATATAACATTTGTAATTTTATCAGAATTTTCTAAAAATGAAACTCTTTTTTTCTGATCTGAAATGTCTACATATGATGTATCTTTAATAATTTTATTATCATCAGGTTTTAAAATATCACTATCAAATACCTCTTCATAACTCATTAGAAAATATGCACGTTCTCTTTGGTTTTTTCCGTATTAATTAAAAATCATCTCATTTACTTATTTGATTTAAATAAATAGTATTTTTTTTTTTTTTTGTTTAATTGTTTGTTTGTTTGTTTGTTTTTGATATTTGGTCATCTGACTTTCATCATACTTTAACCTATAATGGATTTAAACAATAAAATGTTTTTTTTTTTTTTTTTTAATGATAGAAAAAATACAACTAAAAACTATCATCATCAAAAACATTAGTAAAAATATTTTTTTTCTTTTTTTTCACCACGATGATATTATTTTTTTTGGGTGAAAAAATTTTACACCTTTATTTCTAAACTTTTCTGATTTTTTTTATTGATAATTTTTAAAAAATTAAAAGATATTTAAATAAAAGATAAACAGATATCAAAAGTATTAATAATAAATAAGATTGGATAAAAACCAAAAATAAACTTTTTTGTATTAATAAAAATACCTATCCTTTAATAACTAATGTTTAAACAAATAATAAGCAAAGTAAAACTAAACGTTAAGCCAGTATCGCAATTATTGGTAAAGCAACCATCTGTTGCTATTAATAGACAACAATCAATTAGAAACTACTGCTCCAATCACCATAATCATATTAATACTCAACCAATCTTAAATAACACCAACAACCAAATAACTAATATACTAAGTAATGCTAATAGAACATTCAAGACAAAGGTTTCTGTGAAAAAGAGATGTGCTGATTGTTACTTTGTCAGAAGAAAAGGTGTTTTGAAAGTTTACTGTAAGAAATTCCCAAGACATAAACAAAGACAAGGTTAAATCTTATAAATAAATTAAGCTTCAATGTGGTGTTTTTGAATAATCAAAAAAAAAAAACATCAATACGGTATAACATCAATAAAATAAGAAAAGAGAAAAGAAAGAAAGTTAGTATAAATACATTCATGTAAATATAGATATAATATATCTTAAACAACAATATATACTTAAATATCTGTGCGTTTTGTTTTTTTTTTTTTTTTAATTTTTAATACATTTTTTATACATATAATTTTACGACGTATTATAAATTGATAACCCAATACCACCTACAAAACAAAATTCGTTGTATATATCCACTGTTTGAGTATCTGCAACATTTGTGAATATTTGTTTAATTTTATTGGTCTTAGTTTTTGAAATGAGCAATTGTCCTTCTGCATCAACATCATATACATTAACTAATTGGTCAGTTGATACACTTATAAAAGTTTTATCAGTAACTGTTTTAATATCAGTGATTGCAGAATTAGCGGCATTCTTGATATAACTCTTAACCTCTAAATCACACTTATCCGCATTAAAACCTACTAAAGCAATACTATTATCGTCTCCACCAGTTATAATACTATCTTTATTCAACCACTCTACTGTAAGAACACCACTTTGATGAACAATAACACTTTGTTTTAATATCATACTATCAGCATCATCTATAACATATAATGACAATTTAGCATCACTTGTACCTATAACCAAATTATTACTAAATGTATTACAATCAAATATAGTGCATGTTGAATAAAAGATCTCTTGGACCAATGTACAAGATAATAAATCATCTAATTCACTTAATGTTAACTTGAATGATCTTATCATTGAATTTGAGTAAGTAATGAATAATAAATTTTTAGCCTCCATGTAACTAAAACTGGTTATTCTTAACTCAGCAGTGATCTCCTTGTTGTATAAATCCTTTGTTGTAGGAAGTCTTCCTACTAAAGATAACCCTTTTATGTTATTTTTTGTGCTATTAAACTTCCAGAAAAATAACTCTTCTTTACCAGATGTAGTTACTAAATATTCATTTTCATTCAAGTATTTCCCACCTTTCAATAATCCAGAAGTTTGAATACCAGATACATGTGCTCTATATGTCATCTGTTGTTTAGGTATGATCTCATTGTAAACGTAATTTCTTTGACTTTCTGTTTCACATGGCTTCTCATCAGGAATATTTAAACTATACAATTTTATTGTTGTATCTTCACTTCCAGTAATAAAATTAATATCATTCTTGTTTGATAATTTCTCTAAAACAGTAAGAGATCTAACTTCACGACCATGTGTACCCTCATGGATCAAACTATCTTTGTTTTTCCCAAACAATTTAATCAAAAGTTTATGTTTAGTATTATCTACTTTCAAAACGCTTCCATACCAACCAACACTACTTTTGAATATTTGGTTATGTGATATAACTTCATGTTGGTCCTCTATATAATTACCATTCTCTATTTGTTTAATGAAATTATTATCTTTAATACCATATAAAACTATACCATAGTTTGGACAATACTCAGCAGATTCTATTCTTAATGAAGCATTATTTGATAATATTCTAGCATCCTCAGTCATAATCGAATATTTTGATCTAGTACTAACAAAAAAAGTTTTTTTTGAATTATAGAAATCATTAATGAAATTTAAAGAAATAATAGGTTCATTATTAGACCCAAATGTGATTAGTTTGTAATGGATAGTGTCGTTTAATTTAAAAAAGAAAAGCTTTCCATTTAAAGTTCCAATTATGAGTTCATTTTGATCTAATGACAAAATTGATTTAGTAACAACAATTGGCTGTTTTAAATCAAGTTGTTTTTTTAAATATGTACCTTTAACTTCAACATTTATAGTATTTCTATCAAAGCATATTAATATTATTGAGTCATTAGTATTTGGAGAATCAATAGTTATGTAAATCTTATCATTATCAATTAATGCAACCTGCATTGATAAGATTTTTAATAAGTCTTCCACCTTGTATTTAAAAACCATTTTTATATCAAAGGAACCATCAACCTTATAAAAGTAAACAAAATTGTTTTTATCAAATGTAATAAAAAAAGAATTATCAACTTCTAATAATTTAATATATGTACCTTCTGTACCATTAATAATGTTAAAATTACCTTCTAAATCTATGCTTGCGAGTCTTCCATTATTTGTTAATGAAATAAATAAATCATTACACTTTATCATTTCTTTTAAAAACTCTTTTTTATCTAAAGAAAATTCACTATTAATAATAGATGTGTCAATTTTATTAATAAAAACATTTGTAAGTTTTACTCTACCATCATTCCCACAAGTCAAGACTTTATCATTTTTATAATCCAAGGACCAACAATTTTTAATTTGAGTAGTTTCATGTGAACTAATTTTTTGAAGATCATTAAATGCATTATTAAACCTCCATAATATAAATTTACAGTCTTCAGAGCAACTAACAATCCCATACAACTCACTCTTAAGTGTATATACAAATTGTAAACTCCAAACTCTTGCTTGATGACCATAAACTTTGGTTAATAAAGTTCCTGTGGAAAAATCATATAGATTTATAGATCTATCATCGGAACATGTTATTAAGTATTTAAAGTCATCATCAATTTGTGAATCAAATATAATACCACTATGTGAGTTTTCGTCAAGTTTAAATAATATATCAGTTTTCTGTGTCTCTGTATCAACACTCCATATGTAACACCCAGATGTGACGGTTGGGGAAACTGCTATTAGCATTGTCCCATTTACTTTTAATGTACCTTTATATGAAATTGATTTTATATTTTCAAGTTGTATCTTTTTCTCAAACATTTTTTTATTAATATTCCATACAAACACCTCATTACATGAAGATAATAAATAAGCTTTTTTATTTACATAAGCTATATCAGTAATCCAATTTGTAATAGAATGGATATTGTCTAAAGTATTATTAATAAAATGCTGATAATGGTTAAGTTTCTTGGTTAACTTCTCTAATAAACTATTATCATCTTTATTCAATTCATTTAAAGATAAATTGCTAAAATCTAATAATTCAAAACCATAAACCTCTGTTAAAACATCTAGTATTACAAAATGAGATCTTCCCCAAATAGCAACTTTATCGCGATTCTCTTCATCAGAAAAAACTTTTAATCCAGAAACTTTAATCTTTAAATTTTCATTTGGGAAAACGTTCAAAGATTTTATTAAAGTATTATCTGAACTATAAATCTCTAAATTAGGCCCTTTTGTAAGCCAATAATGATCCGTTTCTTCTTTTGAAACAGGATTTATGAATGTATATATTTTACAATTTAAAGAAACTCCGGAATGAAAAATTTCACTCATTTCTGAGTTATCCTTAATACTTGAAAGATCTAAATCCTGATTCATTCCCGTGAACTTGTAATAGATTTTATTAAATTATCAGGTATCTTTTACTTTTTATTTTTATTAACAGATATGATTCCTAAAATATTAGTTCTTTATAAGCATCTCGTTTTTTTTTTTTTTTATTAAAAAATTTTTTTTTTAATAATTACTATATAATAATATTATAATAAACTATATCCGACAAAAATTTGTAAGGTAATTTTTTTATCTAAAATAAAAACAAAAAAAAAAAAGAATTTCATAAAAAGTATACTATATGAATAAAATAAAATTCTACAAATTAATTAACCATAATAATAAAGAAAAATAAGTACTTTTTATTTTTAATAGAGAGATTTATAAACCAATTATATAATAGACTAAAGGTTTTGACATATATGTGTAATTAAATGTCATCTAGCTATTTGTATGGTAAATTTAATGGGTTTTCTGGATCCGACTCTTATACCTCTTTAAACAAAATAACATCAACAAATCAACAACAATTCGTAGCTACATTTGATACAGAAACTTTTTTAGATAAAAATGGAGTTGATGGGGAAACTATACCATTATTATGGGTTGGTGAAAAAAACTATAGTTTACAATCATATGATTTAATAAGTAATGATAAATTGAAAACATTTACAAAACAAAGTGTTAAGCCATATTGGAGATTAAAACAAAAAAATAAGAAAGATTTAAGTGCTTATATGAATACTTTTGATTCATTATTGCCTTTAGTTAATGGGTTTATTTCTTTTGATTCGGTTGAAAACAATCTTGATGATGATTTCGATGAATTAGATAAGTCTGAATCCTCTATTAATAGTATAGCTTGTGTGGTAATGGGAATTGTGACTATTACTAATAACTGTAATATTAATTTATCAAACAGACTTGGTCAGATTATAAATACAATGAATCCTATAACACACCCTTATCTTATGTACTCGCCGAATGTTATAAACAATAATCCTGGAAAATGTCGTTTAAGATGTGTTACAGCTCTTAAAAATGCACCTAATCTAATTGTTGTAGGGGGTTATAACACAAATCAGCTTTTGTATATTGATGTTTCGTTATCTAAGATTATAGGGAGATTTGATTACACCGCAATGAAGGATATTACACTTATAAAAACTACAAGCTCAACAACACACACTAACGATAATTTACTATTTGTACTATCCAATGGGGATAGTATCGAATTTATTGATCCTGTTAATAACTCACTAATGTTTACATTTTCATTAAAGCAAACAACAAATTGTCAAAACGATGAGATAATTACATTTGATGTAAATCATGGGAAATTAATAATACTTACTAATAATGCAGTTGTGATATTTCAGTATCACACATTTAAACTTTTAAATGAAATTATTATTGTTAGTTCTAATGAAAATAACCGTCCAAACGTTTTGCACATACATCCCTTTGATACTAACATGTTTATTATAGGTAATTTAAAAAGAGGAAGTATTGGATTTTTGAACACGACAGATTATAAAGCAGCAGTTTCATTTTTAAGTGTAGAAAATATTTTAAAACATCAATTTGGAATTAATGGTGGGTTGGATTATATTGGTGTCACACCACTAGGTGATAAAGTTGTTGGTATTAAGAGAAATCTAGATAAAACTAATATTGTTAAAAGTATACATGTGCCTGAATATAAAACTGATTTATTAAATTTGTTTAACTACAACTCAGATAAAATACGCCTTCCAAAAGTTAACGATGATGTAGAACCTTATGGTGATGATCTTGTTTATGCATTAAACAAATATAGACCTGATATGACTTATAATTCACCATTAGCTGATATAAAACTATTCACTGCGGATTATTACTCAAACAATACTTTAGAAATGAAAAATTTTTTAAAAAGTCAACAAATTGAGGAAAACCCATATGTCAAAGCTACAAAAAACATATCATCATTTTTAGAATATAGAAACACAATTTTAAAGCTATATGAAGAACGAGAAATAGAACGAAAACCGAATTATAAAATAATCAATCTAGCAAATATATCAAGCAATGATTCTTTATTAATCTCTCAAATAATGAATAACACAATTCCAAAAAAGTTTAACAGAAGCATTCCATCAGAATTAATTTTACCTTTAATAAAACAAGGAATTGATAGTTTTACAGGATATATAGATACATTTGATCATGGACCGCCTTTGATTTATAGAAAATTAGATATACCAGTCTCAAAGGCTAAAGATAGTTACTCTAAAAATCAATTAATTAATAATGAAGATGATTTATTTAGTTCAAGTGCTTATCTAAAATTCAATGAAACAAAATATTCTGGATTGTATCCATTAGTTAATAACGATTTTGAAAACCAGCCAATAAAAATTAATATAAATTCAATTCTACAATTCATAACCCATAATCCAAAACTATACTATATTATTAAAAAGTTTATTAATAATGTAGCGTGGGTTGGAAGACCATTGCTAATACATGAATTTGGATATTTTATTGATGGAATGGAAGGTAAAAAAATATATGATAATGCCATCATTATAAACTACATAGAAAAAATGTTACCAAAAAGTGGATGTAATACACTTTTACAAGTTTTTCAATTTATAGATAACGAAATAACAAAAGAATTTGAACAACATTACATGAAAATTTCTTCTTCAGAAAAGAGAAAACATATTTCAGGATATATTACTAATGCTGCTGCTGCTAACAAAAAGATTTCAAATGGAACTGCGCCAGCTAATAACAACACAGGAAAACATTATAAAAATATAACAAATCACTTAGGTGTATTGTTAACTAAAGAATTTCAATATACTAGGTCAACACAAAATAGTATAATTACAGAGAGTTTAACAATTTTATCTTATATGACAGAGCTTGAGTTTAAAGAAGTATTATTTAAAAATCACAATTGGTTATTGCCTGAGTTTGAAGTTGCTATTTCCATGATATCGCCTCAATTATATTTTAAAGTTAATGAAGATGATATTATTCCGAAATTTTGTTCTTCATCAATTAAATATTATTTAACTAGTATCGTTTTTGAAATAGATGGGTTCCAAAAAAATCAAGTTACTTGTACAAAGTTTGAAGATGGTTGGTTTTTATTTAATGATCATTTAGTTTATAAAATTTCTGAGGAAGAGGTTTTTAAATTAACTGATAAATTGCCAATGATCATGACATATACATCTACGCCTTTTGTATCACTATCAAAAATATGTGATGGAATAGATACTGATATGTTAGAAAAGGAAGCATTAAATCATTTTGGGACTGATATTGAACTTGGTAGTGATATAGCAATGGATTCAGAATATGTTATAGAAAATTATAAAAGACAAGAAATCACGTCAAAAGGTCTTATTAAAATTCTTAAACAGGAAGTTAGAGTCCTTGCAAGACTTACAGTAATACAAAGAACCTTAAACAAATCATATAATATTTTATTTGACGATTATATTAGTCACGATAAGCCAATTGAAGATTATTTAACGAAATTTTCAGGAATTAAAGAAGGTGATTTGACTCTTGGTAAATCGGAAAGGGAGTTGAATGACAGACAAAAAACTTTTAGAAAACTCTGGATACTAGTCAAGATGAAATGTAGAGTTATAGGACATGGTTTAAAATCTGATTTTGAAGGTATTGTAATAAATGTTCCAAAAGATCAAATCATTGATACGGCATCAATTTATTGGATTGGTGGAAGATTACTATCTTTAAGATTCCTATATTATAAAATGTTCAACTTGATTATTCAAGGTGATAATCATGATTCTTTTGAGGATGCTTATGCTGCAATGGCTTTATATGAAAAACATTTAGAGATTAGTAAGGACCCTGACTTTAACAATGCTTCTTTCCTAAATAAACTATTTAAAGAAGGTAGAGAATGTGGATTCAAAGTTTAATTTGTTTTTTTTTTTCAATTAATTTAACATAATAATAATAATAAACTAATTTATTAAAAGACTATATATAAATGATTGTTATTATATAAGTTTATTTAAAAATCAATAAATATATAATAAAAGAAACAATATTTTATCTAAAACTACCAGCGGAGTGGAGTGCTCTAGGACTATTTCTATAATATCCGCTATTATTAGTCACTTGTCTCATTAAACTATTAGAATTCTTAGTGCTTAATTGATTAATATTGTTGTTATTATTAATAAACCTATGTGGATATGTTTCAATCATCTTTTTTGTTTCGTTATTCCATATATTATCTAACAATGCATCATAATCGGTTATATCTTGATTATCGTGGTCTATACTTTTTTTAGCATGTTTATTATTTAAAGAAGACTTGGAATAAGATGTAGAGGATGCAGTAGTAGCACCATTATTGAAATCTATTTGATAAGTATTTGAATATTCATTATCATTATTTAATATCACTTGCACTTTTTTAACATTCTCAACTAATGGATTTTTGTATCTTTTTATATTCTTATATTCTTTAGCAATATTCTCAAATCCTCTTTTGGCATCAACAGATGATGCTTTAAAGATTGAATCAAATTGTTTTTGTGATAAATCTGTTGATAAATCTAATATTGAGTTTTCTCTTTGCAACCATAGTCTTTGTTGTGTTCTAGATTCTTGATCCTCTGTTGGAGTATCTGATTTTAAAAAGGAATTAAAATCATTAAAATTAGTTTTATCAGCATCTTGTCTTAACACAGAACTTCCTTTGGCCATTGTTGCTATTTTTAATAGTGATTTGGCAGCAGGAGTGTTTGGACTGTATAAACGGTTCTGTGATAAAACTTGTGATTTTGGTGTTGAATATAATCTACTATTTAGTAAATCATTTGATGTTCTTTCTGATGGGGTTTCGATACTTGTTGGTTCAATTTTTTTATTTAAAAAAGAATCATAATTGTTGTGCAGCGGCGCTGTAGTTTCTTTATTATTTCCAATAAAACTTGGTAAATCACTAGTTCTGTTACTTAGAGGATTGTATTGTAAATTATGATTACCTTGATTTGACTTTAATTGATCTTTAGAAGCTTGTCTTAATCTCTCAAATCTATTCTGTTCAAAATTATTACTAGTTCCAATTAATCCTGTCTCTTTGTCCACAATTACTTTTGTATTATTAGAATCTAGCAAGTCACCCTGAGAGGAATTATTGATATTGTTTATACTATTATCATTTGAATGGCTCTCTGTAGATTTACCTGTGCTAGTGAAGTAATGTGTAATGTCATTAGATGTTGAACTGTTTAAGAAATCTTTATTGATATAATTGAATTGGTGGTTGTCATTTTTATCTTTCATAAAACTTGATGAAAAACTTGAGAACCTTCCATCTGTGTTCAACTTCTCTGATCTATTATTAAAATTTTTTGTTGGGATTTTACCAACTAAGTTTTGTTCGCTCATTAACTTATTTTCAAAATTTAAATTACTTTCAAGGTCTTTAAAGTTGTTGTTGTTGTTATTCTTATGTTCTTTATCGTTAATTATATCATAGTCACCGATTGTATCATCTACTTGTAACTTCATGTTATGAAAAGAAATTTTGTCATCATTAGTCAACTGAAGAAGTTCATTTTCAGGAATTAAATTATTATCGTTAATTAAATCACTATTAGCTTGTGAAATCCCTCTATTAATAATATCTGTTGAAATCCTATCCGCAGAAACTCTTGAATTTTTTCTATAACTACTTGGCACAAGATATGAGAGTCTTTTTTGATTTAATAACATCTCAGAGTCATTAATATGAAGCAAATTTGAGGTTGGGTTTAATAAATTTTTTGAATCCATACTTGAAGTCGCTTCTGATATAGCTATCTCATTAACTTCATTTTTTTTATTGGATGCTGATTCCTTAAGTATTTCTGGAACAATAAGTAAGCTTACTTTGGATGATGCTAAATCCTTAGTATTAACAATGTGTGGTCTCGTTATATAATCTTCTTCTTCTTTCATATCATACTCAATACTACTATTCTGACTATCACTTTCACTCTCCAGCTGGAAGGTTTTAGAACTATTGTTTTTTAAAGACTTATAAGTGTTTATTGCTAAAACTTCATCTTCAAAATTATCATTGAAATTATTCATCCGCTCAGATGGATTACTATTATCTGAAATCTCATCTTCTTCATTTATCTCATAATCTGAATCTTTATCATTTGTATCATCTAAATTTTGATAAGCATTCTGTGTTAGTTTATTTTCTGAAATATTCTCGGCTAAAGGAGATGATGATTTATAAAGCTTTGGTTTGGGCTCTAAAGAAGGTGTGTTTTTGGAATTTGATTTTCTACTAGTAATTGAATTTCTGGATCCTATTTTTGATAGTTGTCTTCCTTGAATAAAATTATTTCCTGACCCAATTGAACCTGATAACATCTTTTTTTTAACTTCTTCAATAGATGTAATTCTTTGCATAGAGTGAGTAGTCTGACTTCCTTGACTAACAAAAGATTTAGGACTATTACTAGAATGCTTATTTAAAAAATCAGTTAAATCATGTATAGAATTGTTTTTATGGTTTTTTATCACAGGTGTTTTAAAACTAGTGGTGGAGTTATTAAGATTTTTAACAGAAAATTGTTTTAAAGGTCTTTTACCATTGCTTGAGCCACCTATATTGGTTGATGAATTTGAACGTTTATTAGCTAAAAGTTTATTTTTAGATTTACCATTTGACTTAGATATATTCTCTATTGATAGACTCATATAATTTTCCTCTGTATCTAATATATCCATTACTTTTACTAATTATCTATAATTAAAAATAATTTCTTGAACTAACTGTGTATATGATTTAACTCCTTGAGCAAATTTTCAAAAATGTGCTTTAAATGTGTATGAGTTTGTTTGAAATAATTGATTAAAGATTTCCTTATATCATAGGTATATGGTATATGTTTGTTTGTATGATATTTAATCTAGAATAGAGTTACTAATATATAATTTTTTTTTTTTTTTTTAAAATAATAATAAAAAAAATGCATGATTGAAACTTCTTTTTTCATATTACTATGTTGCAAAATAAAAATAAAAATAAAAAAAAAAAACTTATATATATTAGAATTTATTTGTAATGATAGCAATATTTCAATAAAAAAATAAATGACAAGATGGGTGGTAAATTTTCATTCACATATATCATAAAAATCAATAAATAGCACACGTGTTCTTAAATATTCAAAAACTAAAAAAGATAACTCCCCCGCCGAGAGTCGAACTCGGGTCTACGCTGTGAAAGAGCGCCGTGATAGCCGTTACACTACGAGGGATTATTTTATAAAAGCTAAAAATAATTATATATGATTATCTTTCAAAACTATGAGCTAATATATAATATAAAATTCTAATTAAATCTGCAAGTGTAAGATCAATAAAAAGAATATTAGGTTGAGTAAATTAAAATGTTAAAACCTTATATATTTATTTAAAAATTTATTATATATTTAATGTTTTTTAGGCTAATTAAATTTGAAGAAGTAAAATTATGTGTCATATTGGCCTATTATTTCTTTTAATTTAAGTGTACATTACAGCGCCTGGCCATAATTTTAACCAGTGCCACGCATCAGCGTCTGCTTCAGCTTCAGCATCTCTCTTAGTGTACATTACACCACCTGGCCATAATTTCAACCAGTGCCAGGCATCAGCATCAGCAGATGCTTCTCTTTTTCTAGTTAAAAGAGAAGTTCCATTGTGAGCTTGTTCAAAAACTGTGGTATTCACAAAAATTAAACCATTTTTAGATCCTTCGGATATTGGGAAAACAGAAACTTCAGGAATTTCAGTTAAATCAACAAATGATAAAATAGCTTCTTGTGGTATATCTAAATAAGTACCGTTGTTCAACTTAATTTCATCAATGGCAGCAGCAGAGGCGATGGTAGCAGTAGCGCTTGCAATAGCAACGGTAGTGGTAAATTTCATTTTTTGTTTTTTGCTTATTAATATCTGTTTATACAGTTATTCTTATTTGGATGGTTTAAACTTAAGTTTATTAATTGAAACACAAAGAGTATTGTAATTTAAAAGAACTCAACATCAAATATCAACGATAAAGTGTTTCTTATATAGCTTTTGAGATGAAACTATGATAATTAGCTTTTTCAATTAATTAAATTATCCTCATAATTTCTAAAATTTGATGTTTCATATTATATATTATTTTATCTTCATTCTTTCAAGTTTATGCCGCTTTAAGATACTAATACATTTTTTTGATAACATTGGGATCCTATTTAGGCAAAAATAAAACTTAATTACCATATATTAAAATGTTTAAGGAAATTCTATCTGCATTAATATTTATATGTAACTTTTATATTATTTAAATTTATTGACCCTCTAAATTACCAATTTAGTAGATGATCTTACCAATCATTTATCTAATGAGCGGGTATATTCACAGAAATAATTAAGTTTCATCTTTGCTAAAACATATACTATAAACATTTTTGGTATTTATTAAGATAAAAAATGCTAATGTTTATTCATTTTTTATTTTCTATTACATTAAATTTAAAATGATTGACATTCGTTTTTAAAAATATGTTATTATTCTATATTGTTAATAATTAAACAAATTTATTTCTTTTTTACTTTACTAAAAACCTTAACACATTTTCTTAATTAAAACTTACTTAAACTAATTTCCTTTTTAGGATAGATTTTATACACACATACATATAAAAATTAGAAAAAAAAAATCTGAACAAAAATTAAACTATATATAAGAAAGCACGCACTTTTTTGAAAAAAGAAAAATTTTAATACTTTTCGATTTTATGTCTATTTTCATTTTTATCTTCTTAGAATAAAGAAAAATCATAAATCCCTACAACGTAATTACACGGAACTGTAGTAGCACACTTAAGCACCACAATTGCAGGTTTAGTCGCACACCGACTTTGGACCCATGACTTTTATGGTATGTGTTACCCTATTAAGGTATTTTTGCAGTTACCGAAGAAAAACATTATAATACTCGATCTTGGGTGCGATGAATCAACATTCGATCACTTGTTATTTAATAACAAATGATTATATAAAGAATATGCCTTCGTGCTTCTTGTCTGGGATTGATTGCAAGGATTGAGGATACATTTTTTTTTTTTTAAATTTTTTTTCTTTTTAAAAAAAAATTATATATTTATAATTATTTACACGTAAACTAAGCACAATTTGCTTTATCTTATACTCTTGAAACTGGAATTAAAACCTAATAACTCGTTAATACCTTGTGTCCAATCATTTTCATCTTTGGCTATACAATGAATACCATGCACATTGTTCATGCCTGATGGATCTTCATCATTTACAATAAGCATATCCTTAAAAGGAATGTCTTGGTTTTTAGAAGTGTATACAGAACCAACTTCATTTATTATATGAATTTCATCGTTGCTATTTAAATCACATTGTACTACTGAATCAATAGAAAGTTTTGCAGGTGAATCATTTAAGTCAGTGACTCTTTGTGAATTATCAATTTTAATTTTGATATGAGATGAATATGGCAAGATTAAAGGTCTGAAAGATAAAGATCTTGGACAAATAGGTGTTAACATGATACAAGGAACTCTTGGTGAGACTATTGATCCACCTGAACTTAATGAATAAGCGGTGGAACCTGTTGGTGTTGACAAAATGACGCCATCAGCAATAGCTGTAGTTAATTTTTCACCATCTATAAAAATATCCATCTTTAAAAGATGCGGGCTGTTTCCTCTATAAATAAAGATATCATTCATTGCAAACACTTTCTTATAGCCACTACTACTATTAGCTGGTTCTTTCGTGTTCTCTTTTAAGATTTTCCCATCTACATAGCATGCTAATCTTGTTCTATAAATGACTTTGGATTTGTTGTTCATGATATCTTGAAAAGCTTTATCAAATTCATTGATTTGGTATGGTAATAAGAATCCTAAAGTTCCTAAAGATATTGGTAAAACAGGTGGAACTTTGTTTTTATTAAACATACCTACTGCGTGTAATATCGTACCATCACCACCAAGTGATATCATTAGATCAGCTTTCTTTACAATATCTTCATTCTTTCCTGAATACAAAACCAAGGTTTCATCAAAGTATCCACATTGGTTTATGGCGTTTTTTAAATCCAGCTTGCAATTCTCCTGCACTATTATATTAAAATTTTCATATTTATAATAAATTTGTGTTAACAGTTTTGTAATAATCAAAGACATGTGTTCTGTGGTATCAGGTGAATTAGGTTTTTTAACTATAAAAATATTTTTAAATTTCTTATCTCTATCCCATTTTAAAACCTGTAGCTTTGAATTTGAATTGATTTGATAATTTGGGTTAACGCTATCTCTTAATATGCTAACATCTTTGTATTGAACATTATAACGTCTAAAAAAATTGTAGTTTGATCGAAGTTTTCTAATAGAATTCAGAAAAAAAAAATTAGTTTCTTTAAGCATATTTTATATATCACTGTTGGTTTAAATGTCTATTTTATTTATTTTGTTCAAAAAAAAAAAAAAAAAAAGAAATGATGAAGTATATGACTAAATGTTCAATTGAATATTAAGTTTTTTTTTTTTTTGACTTTTAAATTTTAAATTTTTTATTCAGAAAAATGATTAAGAATAAATTGACAACTTTTGAGAATCAGTAAAAAATGGGGGTTTTTTTTTTTTTAATTAAAATATAATAATTAAATAATCTTATATAAATATGTTACTATAATATAATTAAAAAGTAGAGCCTTCTTTAGGTTGTGGTAAAGATTTGTTGGCTGGTTTGATCATTTCTTTTCTTAATTCTAAAAGACAATCTTCAATAGTAGTTGATCTTTTCCAACTTTTCATTATATCAAATTTATCTAGAATGATGTCTCCTGTACTTTGATCAACACATTCTAAATTGATCTTTGAAATGAACTTAATCAAAGGTGGCTTATCTGGATATGAACTATCACATACGATCTCCACAGAATATATTCTATTAGCATGAGGAGAATTTGGTGCACCAATAATTGTACCATTCCAGTTTGTCATGGAAACATCATCACCATTGGTTAAGCCATATGAACATGCTTGAGATCCACCTTTTTCACCCTTTTCTAACTCCTCTAATAATCTAAAACTTCTTGGAATTGCCATTTAATTTTTGCTATTATTAATGTTTATGTAAATAAAATCAATTAAATTATAAGAATTATAACTTGCTCGGAGTTTTTATTGTTGTTTTTAGTGATTTAAAAATTTATTTTATTTTCTATAGTTTCTTATCTAAGAATCTGTTTCAATAAATTAAATAAAAAGTATTTAAAAAAAAAAATTATATAAAAATAACAATTTTAAGTCAAATATTTTTTTTGAAAAAAAAAATATACACACACGCGACCATTCTGTACTGTTTATATTTTAAATACATTTTCATTGTTTACAAATAAAATAAAATAATAAAATAGTTCAATTTTGAAATAATTGTAAACAACATTAAAGCATAGATCCAATGGCTTTACAAAATACTATAACAACTAATAGAGATAAGAACAAAGATGTCACATCCATAATATTTTGCTCTTTCGTTTTAGCAGCTACTTTAATATCTCTGTATAATGTTTTTAATAGGAATTTAATAAGATATGAGCAAGCATCAGATATACCTAAATATTTTTTCCAAAATAGACAAGCATCAAGTAATGTTGGGAAAAATGGGAAATGGCTGTATGGAAAAGTATTGTCAGTAGGTGATGGTGATAATTTAAATTTTTATCATATGCCTGGTGGAGTTTTTGGAGGATGGGGTTTTATTAGACATGAACCTAAACTGTCGTTAAGTAAGAACCATAACAACGAGAATATAAAGAAAAAAAAGAAAATAAATACAGATAAATCCATGAATTTAAGAGAGTATAATCCAATAAAAATAGCTTGGAGTTTTATTACAAATGATAAGTCAAATGCTAAATCTCAAAATAAATCAAAAAGTAAAAAATCAAAAAACGCTATAATACCTAAAGTTTCTAATATAGATTCAATGAATTCTATGTATAATAAATGGTTTTCAGATAAAACAAGTTCTCAATATTTCATGAGCTTACCAATATACTATACAAATAATTATAAACATAAAACAATTTCAATTAGATTATGCGGTATAGATGCGCCAGAAAGGTCTCATTTTGGTTCCAAGGCACAACCATTTTCTGATGAAGCAATGAACTTTTTAAAACACACACTTTTAAATAAAAAGATATATGTTAAACCTTTAGAAATTGATAGATATGGAAGATGTGTAGCAAGAGTTCTATACCATGATGGATTTTTTAGAAAGGAAAAAGATATTTCATTAGAAATGTTAAAAGTGGGATTAGCTACAGTCTACGAAAGTAAGTCTTTTATTGATTTTGATGGTCAAGAAAGTATTTATAAAAAAGCTGAAAGTGATTCTAAAAAGAAGAAAAAAGGTATGTGGAGGTTAAAAAAGTTAGAAACACCTGCTGAATTCAAAAGAAAAATTAGAGCATAACGAAATAAATTTTTATTGAAAAACATTAATTATATATGATTGTTATAAATGCGGAATTGTGTAAATATACAAAATAGTTTTTTTTTTTATCTTCCTTCTTCTAACATTTTGAATCAATTCCATTTCTCTTTTCTTCTTCTCTAATTTCAAACATGACTTGAGTTGCAATAAACAAACAAATATTACTTATCAAGAAGAATAACAAACCGTCTTTAGTAAGTAAAAGATCATTTAAAAATTTTTTTGTACCATCAGATCCCAAACAGAAACCAAATATATTTGCAATCATCATTAACCAGATATTAACTACACAACCAATACCAGTTATTATTCTATAAAACTTTGGGTTATGACCAATTGTTTTATAAACAAGACTCGAAAGGAATATTTCCGGGATTAAAAACAAAACAATCATCCACCCCCATATTAATAATTTCAATTCAATATCATGCCATATAGCAACAAAAGAAAATACACATAAGGATGCAATGATTCTATTTTTTCCACCACCTAAGGGAATGTAAATATATCTTATCACCCATTTATTAAAAGATCTGTGCCAAGATCTCCAAAATTTAAGAGCGGAAAAGTTATTGTTCATACAACGTAGCATATTTTCAGGAGGATCGATATCATCTAACAAAGACCAAAATCTAAAAAATCTCCAAGGAATTAAAAGTTTTAACCAAACCAAATTTAAATTAAACAATCCAATCATTGATATTTGATAAGGCGATAGCCCATCCCATGCTTTAAACTTAGATAATGCAACTACATATGTAAAATGTAGTAAAATTTCCATAATTAATAAACAAAAAATTAATCTAAACATATACTTAATCTTGAATTTCATATCTTTTTGTAAAGGATATCTACTTTGATAAAGAAAGTCATTAAAAGTTATTATCGGACCTGCAATTATTAATGGTGCATATAATAAATATGCAAATTGGTTTATAAAGTTAAATTCTCGAATATTATGCTGATAAGATAATCTTTCTAAATCTGATAAAGCTGTAGGATTTTTATTCTTACTATACAAACTATCTTCAAAATCAGGCTCACTAGATTTATCAATGAGTTCAATAGAATTGTCATTATCATTTTGGCTGAATTCATTATAGTCCGTCTTTTTAAAAGAATTATTATTTATTAAAGATGCAGCTTCTAAATAATCCAATTCATAACTTAAAACTCTTAGTAACATAAAGTTATAAAAAACATCCCATCTACTAACTATACCTTTAGTCATAGAATCCAGAGGTTTTAAGAAAGAACAGATCTGTTCATATTTCCATTTTCTAAACTTAACATTAAAAAATAAAGTTCCAATTCCTAAACAAAATAAAATAATTTTTCCATGATTAAACATCTTTTGCTTAATACAGATTAAATTTGCTAAATGTATTATTCCAATTAAGAAAAAGATTTTTAGTATATTAATACCATGCAAAACATATAAGAAAATAAAACCAAAAATGAAATCAAATATAATTTTATTAGATTTTAGCAAAAACTTTACACAAAACTTTTTTAAAAGAAGGTGTCCAAGAACAACTCCTGATAGAAGTAGTACATTATCTCTAAAGAACCTATATTGTTGATCTGAATTATCAACTTTTCTTCCAAACATCCATCCGTTTGATAATAACCTTTCAAAGTTGTGGTAATTAATGTTACTAGGTGATGTTGCTTTTATTGTAGTATAGAACATATTTGGCAATATTAAAAAACATGCCAAACAATAAAACTTAAACTCTAAACTCTTCCAGTTAGATTTATTTGCATTTTTATTTTGCACATCTTTACTTGGTTTGATTCTTGTATCCAATGCTTCAAGAGCAAAAAAGGATTTTATATGATCTAAAATAGTCATGGTTATTCTCAAATTTTTTAAAATTATCTTTTTAAAAATTAGTAAATGTATTGTTATAGTAAAGTTATATATATAGATGTGTGTTTTTTTTTCCTTTTTTTTTTTTTTTTTTTTTAAATAATTTTTTCTTACAATTAAAAAGAGAAAAAAACGATGTATTCATTATTTATAGTCGTATTCTTAGATTAATGTGCAATTGCACTGAATGTATTATAATATTTTTGATTGTTAATATATAGTTAATTATACAATTTATTTTTCTTTTGGTAAATAAGCAGCTAATTCGGTTTGAACGTAGTCCCAGAATTCAACACAAGCACCGTTTTCTAAACCAACAACGATATCATTTCTTGGTGGAGCAACCTTTCCGAATGGAACAATGTAATCACCGTTCTTCAAACCTGGCTTTAAAGCACCATAAAGTTCAGAGTAAGCACCATAGACAGAGTCAAAGAAAAGCTTGTTCCACATGAATTGGAAAGTACTTGAGTAATCTCTAGTTAATTCGGTCTTTAAGATACCTGGGTAAACAGAAACGGATGTAATACCGTACTTTTCAATATCCTTCTTGTCAGCATAAGCCTTTGCTTGTAAAATACTACAAGCCTTGGTTTGACCGTATACAACTTCAGCAGATGGTCTTTTAGCAACATCTAAGTATTTTGGATCAGCAGCGTTAACACCGTAGTCCTTAGGAGCAAGTAAGTGACCAGAAGAAGATAACCAAACAATTCTCTTTAAACTATCATCTTTCTTTAAGAAGACTTTGTCTAAGTAGTTTTGTAATAATTGTGGACCCATGACGTTAGTGGCGAACATTAATTCAGTACCATCTGGGGTGGATCTGTCATTGAAGTTAGACATAATACCAGCATTGTGGATGATAATATTTAAAGTTTTTCCTTCTAAAATGTTTTGTAATTTTAAACCAGTTTGAACAACAGTGTCAAAGTCAGATAAATCACAACCAGAAACAATTTCTAAAGAACCCTTTGTGTCTTTGTTCTTTTCCATTAATTCTTGCTTGGCTTGGATACCCTTAGCTTCGGTTCTAATAACACCAATAACGTTACAGTTCTTTGATAATAATAAATCAACAACATGGTAACCAATACCAGTGTTCATACCAGTGATGACACAAATCTTACCAGTTAAATCTGGGTAATCATCAACACCGAAATCAGATTTCTTTACTGGTCTGAAAGTTTGGTAAGATTGTCTTAAAAATTCAGAGCATTTAACTTTAGGAGCTTTAGGAATATTTGCAAAAAGAGACATTTTTTAATTTTTTATTAGTATAAATAATATTTAATTGTTGGTTTTATATTAATTTTTATTTTCTAAAAGAAGAGAATTAAAAGAATTTTAAAATTAAAAAAAATAGAAAGTTTTAATATAAAAGAATAAGAACACGCTTGCTTTTATATTCATCAGTTTTTTCTAAAATACATAATTTTTTAAAAAAAAAAATTATAAAGAGAATTTAATTATATAACAATTTTTAGACCCATGAAAATTTTAAATCCATATCTGATCTAATAATTCCTATATTATTTTTAAGGGGCGCGTTTCTATTTTTAACAAATAATAGGAATGCGGGCTTTTTTTTTTTTTCTTTTTCTTGTAAATTCTATTTTTTAAAAAGAAATATGCGCTTTTGTTTTTCAATATGAAACTTGCTTATCTTGGCAATACTGTTTTTCAAAGTTTAAAAAAATATATACTTTTCGGATTTCCTAATGATTATCTTTTTTTGGCAAATAATCCGCTAATTCAGCTTGTATATAGTCCCAGAATTTCACACATACACCATTTTCTAAAGCTAAAAGAATGTCGTTTCTGGGTGGGGAAACTTTTCCAAATGGAACAATATAGTCACCGCTTTTTAAATTTGGATATAAAGCACCGTAAAGTTCGGAGTAAGCACCATATACTGATTCGTAAAAGATTTTGCTCCAGACATATTTAACTACTCCTGGGTAGTCTCTGGCTAACTCAGTAGTTAAAATACCAGGGAATACAGAAACAGATGTGATACCATATTTCACAATATCGTTTTTATCAGCATAAGCCTTTGCTTGCAAAATATTACAAGCTTTACTTTGTCCATATAAAATACTAGAATTTGGTCTTTTAGACACATCTAAATATTTTGGGTCATTTGTATTGAAACCATATGTTGCAGGTGCAACCATATGGGCACATGATGATACCCATACAATTCTCTTTAAACTGTCGTCTCTCTTTAAAAAGACTTTGTCTAAGTAATTTTGTAATAATTGTGGGCCCATGACGTTAGTGGCGAACATTAGTTCAATACCATTAGGGTTTGATCTGTCATTGAAGTTAGACATAAGACCGGCGTTATGAATGATAATATTTAAAGTTTTTCCTTCTAAAATGTTTTGTAATTTTAAACCAGTTTGAACAACAGTGTCAAAGTCAGATAAATCACAACCAGAAACAATTTCTAAAGAACCCTTTGTGTCTTTGTTCTTTTCCATTAATTCTTGCTTGGCTTGGATACCTTTAGCTTCGGTTCTAATAACACCAATAACGTTACAGTTCTTTGATAATAATAAATCGACAACATGATAACCAATACCAGTGTTCATACCAGTGATGACACAAATCTTACCAGTTAAATCTGGGTAATCATCAACAGTGAACCCAGCATTTTTCAAAGGTCTAAACCCTTGATAGAAATGCTTTGCAAACTGGAAATAAGATTCCTTAGGAGGTGTAGGTAAATCTGAAAAACTAGACATTTTAGAATATTTATTGTAATAATAGTAATAATGGTAATAGTGTATTGGCTTTAGTATAATCTATTTAGTATAATTTTTAAAAACAAGTATTTTTTTTTTTTGCATTATCAACAGGGGAGATTTGATACATAATCAAAAAGTTTTTTTTTATTAAAATGTGAAATAATCTACGTCACTCATTTAATATTTTTTTCGGTTTAATCTATTTTTTTTTTTTCTAAGTAAGATCAAAAAAGTCGTTTTTCTCATTAGTATTATGGAAATAATTTACTGGCAATTTTGTAGCTAAGAAAAAAAAAAACAGTTAAATTTTCACCATTATAATTTATTTTTTTTTTTGATTTTTTCTACAAATCAATTAAAATAAACCAGTAAATCATAATAACATTCACACCAACATATTGCATTGAGTTTTTTTTTTATGAAAACATGTTTTCATCATTCGCATCAACGTTATCTACTGTAGGGGCATCTTCTTATAGAATTGATTCAAGTTATAATTATGGAAATATAATTATACCAAATTATTTACAATTTTGGCAAGTATATGAAGGGACCTCAAGAAAGACTAAAACTAAGGTTTCTATATTCAAATTTGATAAAAGACTTTTTGAAACTTATATAACAGACAAAGTAATAATTAAGGAAACATATGACAAAATTATAAATGATATATCAAATTTACAAAAAATTAAGCACCCAGGTTTTTTAAACATCATTGAACCTTTAGAAATACATAGTAAAAGTTTTATCTTTGTTTCGGAAGAAATATCCAATAACTTAAGAAATAAATATGGAAATGACACTATGTATACAATTAATAACACTGATCGAACAAATGATTCAATAGTTTTTAAAAAAGGATTGTATGAGCTAAGTAAAGCGTTAGATTTTGTTCATAATAAGATGAATAAGGTTATCTTAAATATCACACCAGATATAATTTTTATTGATGCAAAAGGAAACTGGAAGATAGGCTCTTTAGCAGCTTCACAATCCAAAAATGATTCTTACTATGATTTAAGCTATAATTATGAATACGGAACTAATATTAACTATTTTGCACCAGAATTGGTTATAAATAGAAAAGTTAATTATAGAAGTGATTATTTCTCTGTAGGATTATTATTTTATTATGTTATAAGTGGAAGTGATTTGATAAAAACAGAGAATCAATCAATTGATGTTTATAATATGGAATATAAAAAGTTAGAAACAAGGATTTTAAAAGTTGGATTCAAAAATTTATTTCAGTCTTTAGTTTTGAATAAAACAGATTATTTTTTCATTAGATTATTAACGGATGTTTTGAATAAGGATTTTAACATGAGATGTAATTCTTTATTGGATTGGGTTAATTATGAATTTAGTTCTGAAAATGGAGCTAAAGATAATGAATTGATCAAGACACTTTTGTTTATTGAGAAGGGTGAATTTCACTCTGTTGATAGTAAAACACAAATAGTTTTTTTGAATGGTCTTGATAAAATTTGGAGAGGTTTTAATGATGATATATTATTAAACAAAGTTATTTCATTACTAATGGAAATAATATCGTTGAAATTGAATCCAAAAAAAAGAGATGACTCTGATGAAGATGCTTGTAAAGTTTGTATTAAAATGGTTTTAGATATATCTAACGAAACTCTATCTCAAGAACAATTTTACACACATATCTATAAACAAATGCCTTTTGAGAAGATCATCCAGATTCATAACTTTTTTGAAATTTTATTAGAAAATATAGCCATTTTTCAAAACAAACTTTCATCCGATATATTTTTAAATCTTTTGAATAATATATTTTTACAAAAAATAATAAATTCTAATTTAATAAACTCCCAAGACTGCATAAACATTCAGAAAGTTATTTTATCAGATGAATTTATTTTAAATATTCTTAAATGTAAAGAGTTTGAAATTACTAAAAGTTATACAAACCCAATTTTATTAAAGTTATTTACCTCCACTCAAAGTTTACAAGTAAAATTAATGTGCTTAAACATTGTTGATAAGTTGGTTGATATGGAAAAGATTGATAAATATCAAATGAGTAATTCTATTTTAAGTATTATTGAAAAAAATAAGACATCAAATCATAAAATAGTTTACTCTATTATGCAAATATTAACAAAATTAGTAAAATCTCCTTTATTTTATTATGATGATAAAGAAACTTTAATTGACAGAATTCTTCCAACATTATGGAAATTATCCATGGTTGAAGGTATTAATTTAGAAGACTATGGAAAGTTTCAAAACATTATAAATTATACCACAAGACGTATTCAAGATTTACAAATTGAATTTATTAAATCAAATAACTTTGGATCAGAGCTCAAACAAGATTCAAATAATAACCAAGATGATAATAGCAATAATTTTAAAAATATTGTCGATAAGGTTGATATTAGCAAGTCATCCAATTTCTTTAATGATTTTGAAGGTCAACAATTAAAAAAGTTAAATGATAATACAGCCATCATGAAACCTAAAGTTGAAAGTAGTTTGAAAAATAACTTGTCCAATACTTTACCAAACAAAGCACAATCCATTTCCACTTTCAATTCACAATCATCACCTACTCTCATTCCAAAACAAAAAAGCAGCTCCTCTAATAATTTTAGTGGAATGTCAGTATTGCAACCTAAAATTAAGAACTAATTTTATCCACTTAAATATATTGTTAATATTTAAGGTTAGACGTATATTTAATACACATTTTTATTGGCCTATTAACTCCGACAGCAATAACCGAAATTTCCGAGTTTTATATATATTGTTTGTTTAAAAAAAAAAGAAAAAAAAAAAAAATTAAATATACTTTTAAAATGGATTTATAGAAAATATTCATAAATTAAGAAAATAAAATAAGTTGATATTACCAAAACCAAACTATATAAAAAAAATTTATATATTCTTTAATATAACTGAACTTGATATCCAAGTAACAAGAAGATAAAGAAATAAAAAATATTGTAAATAGGTACCCACAATATCTTCTTTTCTCATTCATTTCTATTAACCAATATTCATATTCAAATATTTATTTATTCTTAATAGAAATTCTTAATATTTATTACTATTTATTAAATTACTATACTTTATATTTATTACACATCTAAAGACATAAAAAAGAAATAAAATGTTTATGCAAACTTTAAATAAGAACATTACAAAGAAAAGAACATCTAATAAGATGTTTATGGCTGCATATACTATAGCATTTGCTTCAGTAGCATTAACCACATTAGCTCCTTGTGATAAGCACTCTGTAGGAAAAGGAAAAAGTATTATAAATGAAACTATAGAAAAAGATGAAACTAATTTATCAAAAGCAAAGTAATTAAGGTTTTTTAAAAAAATAATTTAAACGTATTGACAGCCTACAAAAATATATATATGTATATATATATAACCATATTCGGATTTAAAAAAAGAAAAAAAAAAGAAAAAAAAAATCATTTTTAAAAAATAGAAAAAATATATAAATTGTTAATTTTTCTTTTTCAAAATTAAAAAAACGGTCCCAGGCGGGATCGAACCGCCGATCTTGCGATTAACAGTCGCACGCCTTAACCAACTTGGCCATGGAACCTTTATAAATAAGATCATGCTGTTCAATAATATTTTAATGTCATACTGACTCAGTGTTACGTGCATTTATATTAAATATGTAAAACAACCAAGCATTCTATACGTTCATAAAGAATTTTAAGTGTATAGGAAAATCCAAGAGCATTGAAAATTTGATTTATTTAATATAGAAACAATTGTATGAATTATGTCTTTGAGCTCAGTCTTTTCACTTATAGAATTAAAAAAAAAAATTTTAACCTTTTTTTTTTTTTTTTTTTTTTTTTTTTTTTTTTTTTTTTTTTTTTTTTTTTTTTTTTTTTTACTTTTTTAATTTTCAATTTTTAATGTGTTGTTTTACCCGATTTCGACAATATTTCTTTGAAAAAGTTCTTTTACACAAATTTAAATGAAAGTGTTTAGAAAACTATAAATAGATTTTTTAAAAAAAAACATAAGGATTGAATACCATCGTTGAGTATAATACACTAATATAGCCTGATTTACTAACTAAAACTTCTTGTTTTAATATATTATATCAATACAACTTTTAAACTAAATAATAACAATACTAATAACGTCAGTATTATAAATTCTTAAAACAATTATAGTTTATTGTTGAAATATTTATTTCTTTATTATTATTTTGTTTTCTTTCTATCAGTAATCTTAACAGTATCTACGAAACTAAAAAAATCTTATAAAGAACTATTCTATTAGTTTTTCAGTATTAAATAGAACCCAGTAAACAAAAAAATTATATTTGCTTTAACCTTATATTATCCATAAAGCAACAACATCAAAATAATAATAATAACATGAGTGACGAAGAAAGTTTATACAAACTTGAGCAAGACGAAGTTGACACCTCTGTCAATGTACTTGAAAAAGAAAATTCTATCAGTGAGGATAATGTAAATAATGAAATTCAGCCTTCCTTGAGTGATCATGAAGTTGAAGTTCCTCAATTAGATTTAAAAGAGAACTTAGTTGAAGAAGATCATACAAGTGATTCTGAATCTAAAGCAACGGATGTTCCAGTTTTAAAGACTGAAATTTCTAATAAAGTTGAAGAAGAAAAAGAAGAGTTAAGATTACCAGCTTCAACTACCCATTCTCAAGGTCATGACGAACCACTTGCTCCAGAATTAGAAGCACCTGTAATTAACAACTCTGATAGTGATCCACAAGCATTGCTTGAAGAAGAAAATCAAGAATCTGAATATGAAGAAGAACAATCAGAATTGCAAGAAGAATTAAAAACAGAAGAACATCATTATTCAAAAGAATTAAATACGACTAATAAATTGACATCATTGATTGAAAGCCAAATGGACTTTTTAATAAATGAAAAGAAATTATTAACTAGCCAAGAATTCTTGAATGCTAATTTAAATAAAAAAATTTTTTTAATTTCTAAAATTCTTTCAGAATCAGAAGAATTAAAAATTTCTAATATATCATTTAAAGTTAATCAAAAAAGAAAAAGGGATCATCCATCTGCACAATATGGGGAAAATGATGAAAATGAGATCAATCCATATGACAGCCCTATTTCAGAGCATGAGTTGAATTCTTTATATGAAACTTATTTAAATGAAGAAGGAAAAACTAACAGAGAATATTATCCAAGAAATTCAAGATTATTTATTGCAAACTTGCCATTAAATAATGTTACCAAAGAACTTTTATTCCAAACTTTTCATAAATATGGGAAGATTTTACAAATTAATATTAAAAACAACTTTGGATTCATTCAATATGGGTCTTCTGAACCAGTTGTTGAAGCTATTAAATATGAAAGTAAAAGAGATAACTTTGGTAGAAAATTAGTCTTAGAAATTTCTAACTCAACAGCTAGACCACAATATGATCATGGTGATCATGGTAAAAACAGTAGTTCAACATTTGTTTCTTCACACAAAAGATACAAAAATGGTGAATTAGTTAAGCCAAGAGATAACTACAGCAATGGTTTAGATAAATCTATACATATTATAGTAAAACAACAATCTGATAGAAATGCAGCAAATGGGTTATTTGAATATTTGTCTAGAAATAGAGGGTGGGTTATATCAATGAGCTTTTTAAAAGCACAAGAAGATTTAAAGAGTGTTATTAAAAATGCAGCCAATGATGATTGTAGTGGATGTGTTGTCATAAAAAGTTATCAAAACTTAGATGCTATAGTATTTACTAAAAATAGCAATGGTGAAAAGACATTTAATGAATATACAAATGTTGATAGAAGAGATCTCATCAAATTATTCTCTGGTAATAATAATTTAAAAACTAATTATAATAATCAACAACCTCAATTCCCAGGCATGGTTGCTGCAAACATGCCACAAATTCAACAATATCCGCCACCTGTAATGCCTGGTATGATGCAACAACAACAATATATTCCACATCAACCACCATCTCAACCTATGATGCCTATGGGAACTTATGCACCACCTATGCCTCAGCAAGTGCCTCAACAACAGCCACAAATGCATATTCCTCCGCAACCTATGCCACAAGATAATTCAAGAACACCACAAATGCAAAATACACAATCTGTTGACCAAATGTCATTATTATCACAAGTTCAAAATTTACCACCTGATGTATTAAAAAATTTGCTTGAATCTGCAAAACAACAGCAACAGCAGCAATCTATTGTTCCCTCTTCAAATAATCAACCGCAGTCAAATAATAACGATGTGCTACAATTATTGAACAACTTAACCAAAAAATAATAACAATTATTTTAAACAAATTATATATATTATATACGTTTTTTTTTTTTAAATTTATGATGCCAAGACTTAATAATAATCTTATCTACGTTTTTTTTTTTTTTTGTTTGCTTTGGTTTGGTTTGGTTTTCACATGGGTTATCTACTACTTCTTTTTGTTTTGTTATCGGCCTTAACATAGTATTTGGGTGCATTATCAAAAAAGAATAAAAAATTTTCACATGCTCAAAAATTTTAAAAAAAAAAAAATTTAAATAGAGGGGAAAATTAACATGTATATAAGATTATAGAAAAAAAAATGATTTAGGAGTTATTTATTTAAAAATAAGACAAATATTGAAAACCAAGGGTTACATATATATTAAATTAATATAATAAAAATGGCAAATTCAACAAGTGTTAATGTAACTGAAGAGTCTGGTGGGATTAATAAAACTGAAGCATCACACTTAGAAAAAAGAGGAAGTTTGAACGATGATTCTAGCATATCTACATCATCAAGCATAGATTATTATTCTGAAGGAGAACCACAATTAAGAAAAAGATTTTCATTTATAAATTTACTTGGTGTAGGTTTTGGTCTAACAAATTCTTGGTTTGGTATATCTTCATCCATGGTTACAGGTATATCCTCAGGTGGTCCATTAATGGTTATTTATGGTATTATCATTATAGCGCTTTTATCTGTAGCGATTGGATCATCATTAGGTGAATTATCTTCTGCATACCCACATGCAGGTGGTCAATTTTATTGGACTTTGAAATTAGCTGATAAAAAACATAAAAGATTCTTAGCTTATATGACAGGGTTTTTATCTTGGATTGGGTCTGTATTTACATCTGCTTCAACAACACTATCTGTTTGTTTTTTACTTGTAGGGTTTTATGCACTAACACATCCTGAGTTTGAAGTTAAGAGATGGCATGTATTTGTAACTTTCGAGATTTTACACTGTATTTTAAGTTGTTTTAACTGTTTTGGTAAAACTTTACCTGTTATCAGTGCTTCTGCTTTATACATATCTATTGCTTCTTTTTTGATTATTACAATCACAGTTTTAAGTGGTGCACATGGTAAATATCAAAATCCTAAATTTGTTTTTGCTACTTTTTATAACTCAACAGGTTGGAAAAGTAATGGTATTGCTTTCATATTAGGGTTAATTAACCCTGCATGGTCATTTTCTTGTCTAGATTGTGCTACACATATGGCATTTGAAGTTGAAGAACCAGAAAGAGTTATTCCAATAAGTATTCTTGGTACAGTAGCTATTGGTTTCATTACATCATTTGCTTTTGTTATTGCTATGTTCTTTTCTATTCAGGATTTAGATGCTGTTTTAAACAGTTCAACAGGATTTCCTATTTTAGAAATATTCTATCAAGCTTTAAATAAAAGCAAAGTTGGTGCGATTATTTTAGGTTGTTTAATATTATTAACTGCAATTGGATGTGTTATTGCTTGTCATACATGGCAAGCTAGATTATGTTGGTCATTCTCTAGAGATAATGGTTTGCCATATTCTAAATATTGGGGAAGAATAGATTCCAGATCCAATCTACCATTAAATGCTCATTTAATGAGTTGTGTTTGTATTGCACTCTTAGGTTTATTGTACTTGGCTTCTGATACTGCTTTTAACTCATTGATTACTGGATGTATATCATTCTTATTATTTTCTTATGCTATTCCAGTAGGTTTATTGGTTTTCTATAAAAAAAGACAAATTGTACATGGACCATTTTGGTTAGGAAAATTAGGTTTATTCTTTAACTGTGTTTTATTATGTTGGACTTTGTTTGCATTAGTATTCTTCTCCTTCCCATTTGTTATGCCAGTAGCTGCTGATAACATGAATTATTCTTCTGTATTTATCGTTGCTGCTTTGCTCTTTATTTTACTTAACTGGAAATTTAATGCTAATAAGAAATTTAGAATATTAGAAGAAAATACAAAAGAAGATACATTTATTAATAATATAGAATCATCCGGAAATGACAGTGAAGTTATATCTAATCAAGAATTGGCTCTTGATAACAACAAAGCTGTTCAAATTTAAGCAATAATAGATATCAACTTTAACTATGGTATGTGCTGGGCATATTCATTTATAGTATTTATTAATTAAATTAAACATTTAAATAACAAAAATAATATATAATATAAAATAAAAAGATTTCTATCTCACGTGCATTTAAATACTTGAATTGCTTTTTTTTTTTTTTTTTTTTTTTTAATATAATAAAATTTTCCTTATTAGTATCTTCAAGCAAGCATAATTCCAATGAAAATTTATAAACTATATGTGAAATTATATTGTTAATAAAAAAAATATATAGAAAAAATAAAAAAACGTCTTTAAACAATTAATTTTTTACAATTTCTAATTACTAACATTTATAAGGTAATGATTTATATTTAAAAAGTATAATTTTATAGAAACCTGTGCAAACTATTGTAATAAGAATCTGCATATATATTTAAGAATTAAGAAAATTACAATGTCTGATATTGAATCTGCTAAAAAAAGAAAACAAGATAATGTTGAAGAACCTTCTTTAAAGAAACAAAAGAAGGATAAGAAAGAAAAGAAGAGTAAGTCTGAAAAGAAAGACAAGAAAGAAAAGAAAGATAAGTCTGAAAAGAAAGACAAGAAAGACAAGAAAGAAAAGTCTGAAAAGAAAGAAAAGTCTGAAAGTAAATCCACTCCACCAACTGGTGAAGCTAAGTCTTCTAATGGTTATACTCAATCTGAACATTTAACTAATGCTCCACAATCCGAAATTGATCAATTTTTCAAGGACAATGAAGTTTCTGTTGAAGATCCATCAGATTCATCATTAAGACCATTATTATCATTTGACCATATTTCTTTAGATTCTAAGATTCAAAAGGAAATTTCTAAATTCCCTAAGCCAACACCAATCCAAGCTGTTGCTTGGCCATATTTATTATCTGGAAAAGATGTAATTGGTGTTGCTGAAACTGGTTCTGGTAAAACATTTGCTTTCGGTGTTCCAGCTGTTAACAATTTATTAACTGGTAACAATAAGAACAGTGGTATCAAGGTTTTAATTGTTTCTCCAACTAGAGAATTAGCTTCTCAAATTTATGACAACTTGAAAATTTTAACTGATACTTGTGGATTATACTGTTGTTGTTTATACGGTGGTGTTCCAAAAGATCAACAAAGAGCTGATTTAAAGAAAGCTTCTATTGTTGTTGCTACTCCAGGTAGATTATTAGATTTGATTGAAGAAGGATCTTGTGATTTATCTAAGGTTAGCTATATGGTTTTAGATGAAGCTGATAGAATGTTAGAAAAGGGTTTTGAAGAAGATATCAAGAGAATTATTGGATCCACTCCATCTAAAAATAGACAAACATTAATGTTTACTGCCACTTGGCCAAAGGAAGTTAGAGAACTAGCCTCCTCTTTTATGCAATCTCCAGTTAAAGTTTCTATTGGTAATACAGATGAATTATCTGCTAACAAGAGAATCACCCAAGTTGTTGAAGTTATAGATCACTTTTCTAAAGAAAAGAGATTATTGGATTTATTAAAGAAATATCAATCTGGTGCTAAAAAGAACGATAAGGTTTTAATCTTTGCTCTTTATAAAAAAGAAGCTACTAGAATCGAAAACTTATTAAAGAGAAACAGATATAATGTTGCTGCTATTCATGGTGATTTATCTCAACAACAAAGAACATCTGCTTTAAATGATTTCAAACAAGGTAACTCTAGTTTATTATTAGCTACTGATGTTGCTGCTAGAGGTTTAGATATTCCAAACGTCAAGACTGTTATTAACTTAACTTTCCCATTAACTGTTGAAGATTATGTTCATAGAATTGGTAGAACTGGTAGAGCTGGTCAAACTGGTACTGCCCATACTTTATTCACTGAAAATGAAAAACATTTAGCTGGTGCTTTAGTTAATGTCTTAAATGGTGCTAACCAACCTGTTCCAGAAGAATTAAAGAAGTTTGGTACTCACACTAAAAAGAAAGAACACTCTGCATATGGTGCTTTCTTCAAAAACATTGATATGAGCTTAAAGCCAAAGAAGAAAACATTTGATTAAAGAAAAAGTTTTTTAAACGTTTTATATTTAGGTAATTTTTTTACAATTTTGCTTTTTATTTTTTTTCATTTTTTATATGTATATAAATTATTATTTTAAAATCTTATAGGTACGTATTTTATTTATGTATGGGTTTAATTTTTATTTATCTTTTTATATTAACCGTTTGTATCTTCAAAAAATATATATTTTAATAAATAACAAAAAAAAAAAATAAAAATACAATTTTATCCCTTTTATTATTATCCAAACATAAATTATTAAATAAAATAAAAGATTGAAAATTATTTTAACAGCTAGTATTTTTTAGATTTTTAAATTACCAAGTAATTATCATTACTAATCGGAAAATCATTAATCTTTAAATAAAGGCATTAACAAATGTTTCAAAAATTTAGAAACTGGAGAAAAAACAGGTCGAGGGATAGTGTTTCACGTTCAGGATCACAACTAAGTCTAAATAGTATAAACTCACTAGTGGAAGATGAGTATATACCCATAACTCTTTTAGGATATAGTGAAACCACAAAGCATCGTCTTCTTCGTGAGGATATGGTTCCTAGTTTAAGAACAATGATGCCACAAAGAATTAAAATATACACATCATGGACCTTACTTTACTCTCTAGAGCAAAATGGTGCCTCTTTAAATACTCTATATAGATGTTGTAAAGAAGATGAAGATAAATACACATTGTCTGATAATGGATTACAAAGAAAAGGATATTTACTAATAATTCAAGATATGCAAGAATCTTTATTTGGACTTTACACTAATGAGCCGTTCCACCCTTTATCTAATAATAAATTTTATGGAAACGGTGAATCTTTTCTTTGGCGTATTGAAAAATCAGAAGATATTGAAGAGAAATATCATTTTGAAGGGTTCCCATTTCAGAATGAAAATTTCTATGTAGTTTACTCTACTAATAAATCTTTACAAATTGGCGCAGGTGGTCATAGTAACGGTGGTGCAGGCATATGGATTGATGACACATTAAACCACGGAGGTACTAATCCATGCACAACTTTTGATAATCCTGTCTTAAGTAAGCAAGGCTCTATTTTTAATATTAAATCTGTTGAGGTTTGGAAAATCGGATAAACCACTTAATATTACTCTCGTGAGGCTTATATTTTTTAAAACCATAAAAAAAAATAAAAAATAAAAAAAAAAAAAGTAAGTTAGATATTTTATGAATGTGTAAAATTTTATTTATATATATATATAATTTTTTTTTTTTTTTTAAGTGTTTAAAACAATATCCTTTAAAAAATAAAATTATTCCTTAGATTTAAATATATCTTTATTTACAGATAACCATAGCTAATATTTTTTTAAGAAGATTTTAAAAAAGGTTAATCTATCATTATTATTATTATTATATACATACATTAAAATCAGTATAATATGTCTAATAGTGGTTCAAGATCAACTCCTTTTGGAAATATGTTTCAAAAATCATTACATGACTTGATTGTTTCAATAAGATCATGTCAAGGAGACCCTGTTTTATTAAATGAAACATTAAATGTAATTCTTCAAGAATGTAAAGAAGAAGTTGTATCAAATAACATGCATAAAAAATCAACTGCCATTTTGAAATTAACTTATATGGAGATGTATGGTTATGATATGTCGTGGTGCTCTTTTCATGTTTTAGAAGTTATGAGTAGTTCTAATTTCCAAGAAAAAAGAATAGGTTATTTAGCTGCTCAACAAGCATTTAGAAATGATCCAGAGATGTTGACATTAGCTACAAATTGTTTAAAAAAAGATTTAACATCACATAAAAAATTAGACATTGCTATAGCAATGTCAGGAGTTTCATCAATAGTCACAACAAATTTAGCCAGAGATATTTGTGAGGATTTGTTTAAAATGACAAGACATGGTGATCCATATATTAGAAAGAAAACAACTGCAGCTTTAGGTAAACTATTTTTACAATATCCAGAAGCATTGAGAGATGGTTTTGATGACTTCTTTCAACTATTACAAGATCCTGATAACTCTGTAGTATTAGTAGCTTTGGGTGTCATATATGAGATTTGTAGAATCAACCCTGATCCGTTTATGAAGTATATGCCATTTTTTTACGATATGTTTGCTGATTTTAAAGATAAAGTCTGGATCACTATTAATATTTTAAAAATATTTACTATTTTATCAAGACATGAGCCAAAATTAAAAAATAAACTTTTACCTGTATTATTTTCATTAATGGAACATTCATCAGATTCTTTAAAATATGAATGTTATAACTGTATTGTTAGTGGAAATTTATTAGCAGCTGATGATTTTGATTTGGCAAATGACATTCTAACAGAGTTAAGAGTTTTTTGTATCTCTAATGATCCAAACTTAAGATATTTAAGTTGTCTTTTATTCCATAAGATTGTTAAAATTAATAAAGAGTTTATTATCATTAATAACACTTTTGAAACTTTGATTTTGAACTTTTTAGAAGATCCTGATATCGTTATAAGAGGAAAAGCAATTGATTTATTAGAACCTATTGTCAATAGTGACAATATTGAATCTATAGTCAATAACTTATTGAAATCTTTTAAAGACGATGAAGGAAGTAAATCTACAACACCAGAATATAAATTAACAGTTATAAATACTTTCTTAAGATTATTCACTAATGATAACTATGAAAATATTAATGACTTTACATGGTATTTAGATACATTAATTTTATTTTTAAATGAATTAACAATTTTAAAAAATAATCAAACTTTGTTAACTTTAAATACTATTGATGAAATTGGTACTCAATTAAAAAATGTTTGTTTAAAGGTACCTGATTTTAAGGATTATACTTTATTTAAATTCCTAGAGCTTATCATTAATGAAAATTCTTACAAACACTTTAGTTCAATTTTATCAAATGCTTATTGGTGTATTGGGGAATTTTCAGATGACATTAGTGATTGTGAAGTTATGATTCAAACTCTTTTAGCCAACCCTATTTGGTTAAAGAAGTTGGATTTTACTGCTATCTCAACATTAATACCATGCTTATTAAAGTTATTTAAAACTTTTGCTTTGGAAATAAATGAAATCCAGGATTTACTAATTTATGAAAAGATTGAAAATTCAGGTACATTAATTTTAAATTATTTCTTAACTATAAGTGATTGCCAAAATATCGAAGTTCAAGAAAGATTAAACGAATTTAGTGAATTATTAAAAATTATAATTGAGTCTGTTCAATACACTAAAGAAAATCATGTGGAAGGTGATGAAAAACAATTACCAGAGTTGATAACTGATGTTTTGCCTAAGTTATTTAATTCATGGGAAATAAAACCAATACATAAAGGTGAGCAAATAAAAATACAAATTAAAATGGATTTATCATATTTAAACAATGTTGAATTCTTGACTAAAAAAGATGTTGATGAATTAAACTTAATTTCTTCAGATTTAAATGATTATTCCTTGATGTCAGATTTAGAAAAATTAAAAAGACATAATAAAATATATGGTGATATTTCTCATAGTCAAAGATCCACTTATAATACCGATCTGGATCATAATGATAATGGTTCTTTGGATAATAATGATAGAATTAATTTACTAAAAAACAATGATGATCAAAACCTTATAGAACATATGAAAAAGTTAAAAGAAGAGAGAAAGAACAATCCATTCTATTTAGACGATGATGATGATGATGAAGTCAATCAAAATTATAATGACAATAAAAAAGATTTACCTCATAATAATCAAGAAATGGATTCTGATGCAAATGATAAAAAAGAAATTGGTTTAGCAAACTTGGATAGTACTAATATAATAAAAATGAAGGTAAAAAACAAAAAATCAAAGAAAATAAAAATTATTTCAGACGAAAGGGTTGATGAAGATGATGTTGATTATGATTTTGAACAACCTACTAATTTGAATTATAATAAACAATCAGAAATTGATATTATTGGTTCTAATAAGCTTAAGACATTTGATTTTAACCAAACAGCCAATGATACCTATCTTCATAAAGATGATGTGAAAATAAATAATAACAATGGTATTGATATTGATTATGATGCGCCAATAGTTGAAGAAGAAATAATTATTGTTAAAAAAAAGAAAAAAAAAGGCAAAAAGAAATCTAAAAATGAAGAAGCTGAAACATTGATTGATAATTGATTTATGTTATTATACAACTAGTTTATATGTTACTTGCGTTATATAAAAATATTTGTATACTAATTACAATAAATAGATATTATAGAAACTAAGACATTTATATATATCGTTTGAAATAAAACACGTGCAAAATATAAACACCAAATATGGATCAACTTTAGTTAAATACGCGAAATAAGTTCTATCTTTTTAACATTATTGAAAATATCTTTTTGGTGTTAAAGATAGTTTGTAAATATAGACCTATGGTTTAACACACGAGCTCAACTACTAATATAAAAATTAAATAAATAAGAGATATTATGAATGAATCCTTTACGTTTAAAGCTACTTTAAAAACTACATCATCTCAACAGATTTTTGTTAAAACTATTCAAACACTATCTATGGTGAATAAAGAAATTAATGTATTACTGACACCACAGTGTATGATATTAAGTACTAGAAATATACAATTTAGTTCTGCATTAAAAGTAGAGTTTGGTAGACAATTTTTTGATGAATGGTATTATAAACCATTTTATTTAGAGTATGGCTTAGAAGGAAGAAGTGATAATTGGAGAATACATGAAATAAATGATGAAATAGATAAAAATATAAAACTAAATAAATCAAAAAATCAAAGAATTGGTGATTGTTATAGTTTTAAAATTAGTGCTTTAGGTGTTTTAATGAAAAATTTTATATTTGTTAAAGGATATGCAAATGTATTAAATCAGCAAAATAATCCCAATGGTGAAAATCAAAATGAAAACATTGATGATGAAAATTATTTAGAGGAAGGTGAGGATGACATGGCTTTGAATAATTTTTATGATGCAAGCGGTGAAATAACAGATTTTAATAATTACAGTACTAAAGAAGCCATTTCAAGTATTGAACTTTTGTTGGACAACACATTGCTATGTCCACAAACAAGAATAAATAAATTAAAAATTACTACTCGGAATAGTAGTACTAATAAAATGATTAAAACATATATGCCAAACATAATTCCTTGTACCTTTGAAAATTATGTAATTGAAAGAAGATATAAATGTAAATTTGGATCACAATATTTACCACAATTAACAAAAAATAATGACTCTGGTTTTTTAGACATTTTTAAAGATTTAGTATCATTATATGGGTTAGAAAATTTGGATATTGATTTAAATAAGTTAAAAATTGATCCTAAAATATTAAGTATTTTAAAAGAAACTGATAATGATCAAAAAGTTTCGTCTTTATTAATGCCAAACAAAGAAATTTTTGAAGATTTTGAACATGATGGTGTTGATTACTCAATTGATGATAATGAACTTTATGTTAATTTTATTAAATCAAAGCTATCTATTTGGAGAGATATAACAGACAATATGTCAAATAATAATATAGAAGATTTGAATATGAAAATAGATACCAAAAAATTAGTGCTTAAGTCAGTAACTAAAACTATTAATAATTTAAATGAAAATATAAAAATTCAATCTTTGGATACTAAAAATAATTTGAATAAGAGTTCATTTGTTGATAAAGTTGCATCAAATTTATTAAGAGATGGTTTGGGTGTTTCAAATTCTATCCCTTCTATTCAATTAACTAACACATGTTTGGCATTAGGGATCGATCATGAATTAACATTCAAATTTAAAGATTTTAAAAGTTTCTTAAATTTAGTTTTTTTATCTGCAAACACTCAAAAATTACAGCATTTACATTTATTAAATTTCTTAAAGCAAGAGGAATATAGGGAAGGTAAAACAGGTTTAACAGATGGGTTGAATAATATTGGGTCTGATTTTTTAAATTTTTGGTTTTCTGATAATCCAGGTGCACCTTTGATGATGGAGTTTAATCTACCTACTATCTGGAAAGCGAAGAAAGGAGATAATAAAAAGATAGATAATATGGTAAATCAAGTAAAGTTTAAATTATTTTTATTAACAGATTATAGATTAGGACAAGAAAAATTAGTTCAGCAAGCAATTAAAAGAAATAAAGATTTAGATGAAGGAAATTATCAATCTAAAACAGAAGTAATACATCCTTTATTGAAATTATCAATGAAAAAGAGGGAATTAAGAAAAAAACAAAATTTATCTCAATCTGAAACTACAAAAAAATTACAAGCAAAGAAACATTTATTTATTGACTTAGAAGAGAATAATAGTGAAAACGTAGATAACTCAAATAGTCTTAGACATAATATGACTCAAGAGGAGGCTTATGACAATAATGGTGAATTCTTGGATGATATTAATATACAATATCCAGAAATAAATGAGGGTCATGATATTATTGACGAAGATAAAAATTTTAATAGAACTTCTAAAGATTATTTAAATGAATTTGTAGATGATAATGGAAACAGTTATAATTACGACATTGATGATTATTTAAATAAAATTGAGAGTGAAAAAAACAAAGTAGTAATGACAGATTCTCTTTTAAAAGACTTTAATAAATTCCAATCAAAGAAAAGAAATTTTAGTGATTTGAATAAAAATAGTGATATATTTGAAGATCCTGAAGGTTCTAAAATTACAACAGATGATTTAGAAAACGATAATTCAATAAATCCATTGAGTGAATCAATAAAACCTAAATCATTATTCAAGGGTATATTTGAAGAAGCAGAGGAAGAGGAGGCAATTATCAATAACAATACAAATCATCTAATTAAACCAATTGATTTAAGTTTGGATAGAAGAAAAACAACCTCATTTGATTCTGAACCTATAGTTGAATATGGAAATAAAAGACAAAAAGGACCATTAAACTATACAGAGGAAGACTGTGATTTGGAAAGTATAGGTCCTACTCAAGGAAAATCTAAAGATTCAATAATAACAAAAGGGTTATTAGACTAATTAACAGGAAGCTATATATAATATTTTTTATGTACACATGGATAATTCATTACATGTATTGAGACAATAGATCTTTTTCTATTGTTGTAGGAAGTATATAAGTAGAGTACCTTTTACTCACTTCACCTTGTGAATTAATTAAAAACTTTTCAAAATTCCATTTAATTCCTTTCAAACCTAACAAACTAGGTTTTTGATCTTTTAAATACGTATAAAGTGGTATTTGTTTTTTACCATTTAGTATGGATTTTTCTAATACAGGAAATGTTATATTAAATGTTTTTTTATAATAATCTGTAATTTCACTGTTGGGGAGTGGTTCTTGAAATCCAAATTGATTACAAGGCACGCCAATAATAACTAACCTATCATGATACTTTTCATATAACGTTTGCAAATCAAATAATTGCTTATTAAATGAACATTTAGAAGCAATATTAACTATTAAAATAACTTTATCTCTATAATCCTCTAAATTAATCTCATTTCCATCTGCTAATCTAAGCTTAAAGTTGTATATGCTTATCTCATTTTCCATTCTTATTGTAAATTTATTATTGGTTATGAAGTAATATAACTAGATATTTGTCCACTCTTGTGTCTGAACTTTATTATCCCATAAAAGAAGAAGAGAACATTAAAAAAAAAAAAATCACTTAGTCAATTAAAAATTAATATTTAGTCACGTGTGTTTAAAAAGCGCAATAATGATAAACGACATAGTATAAATAATATATTACTCTACGAGTATCCTGTTACAAACTCTTATCATAAAAATTTGATTTAAAAAAAAAAGTGATTAGAAAAAAAAAAAAAAAAAAAAAAAAAGTGATTTTGTTCTTTAAGTCCTTTTTTATTTATTTTTTAAAATATATATAAGTAGTTTTTATTTATTAAAAAACTATCAAAAATAATATTGACATATATAACAAACTCTTTTTTTTTTTATAACAATATAAATAATAACCAAACCCAACTAACAAAACCAACTAATCTTTAAAAACCATGGGGTTATCTGATTACATTCCAATTAATGCATTTGATGTTTCATCAAAATTAAAACAAAAAGAAAATAAAAAAAAGACAATTGCAATTGCAGCAACAGCAACAACTATTTTAGGTCTTGGTGCTTTAAGCTTTACTCGTCATTTTGATGCTAATGACTTATTGCCAGAGTATGAAAATGATTGTGGAAGTTATGAATCATTGCCTTTATTATTTACTAAATCATATGAAAAGATATTTAATGATAAAGATTATCAATTAGACTTAGTATCTAAATTGCAAGGGGCTGTTAGAATTCCTACTGAAGTTTATGATGACTATGGTCAACCTGACTTATCAGTTCCTTTGGAAGAAGAACCAATTTACGGAAAATTCGCAGCATTCCATGAATATTTGGAAAAATCTTTCCCATTAATCCACAAGTACTTTAAAAAGGAAATCATTAATGGTGTAGGATTGGTTTATACTTTAGACAGTGGTAAGGTTTCTGGTAAACCTTTATTATTGATGGCACATCAAGATGTCGTTCCTGTTAATGTTGATACTTTAGACAGATGGACTTATCCACCATTCGATGGTGTTTATGAACCAGACACAGGTAAAATTTATGGAAGAGGTTCTTCTGATACTAAAAAATTATTAATAGGTGAAATGTCTGCTGTTGAATTATTATTACAAGACAAATTCACCTTTACTAGACCTTTGATCTTAGCTTATGGTTTCGATGAAGAAAAAGGCGGTGAATTTGGTGCTAAATTTATTGCCAAACACTTTTTGGAAAAGTATGGAGAAGATGGTATTGAAGTTGTTTTAGATGAAGGTGGTTTTGTTTCTTATTTTGGTGAAAATGGTTATTTAGCACAACCAGGTGTTGCTGAAAAGGGATATGTTGATGTCGAAATCACTTTAAACACATTAGGTGGACATTCATCTGCTCCAAATCACTGGGACATTGAAACTACTGGTATTGGTTTAATGTCAGAAGTTAATGTTTTATTAACTGAAGATCCATTCCCAGTAGATATCGCTTTAAATAACCCAATCTTAAACTCATTGCAATGTTCTGCAAAGTATCAACCAAAAACCATACCAAAAGGAATATTTGACGCTTTACAATCCAACAGTATTAAAAAATTAACAAGTGCTTTGGATGTTTCAATGAAAAAGTTTTATTTCAAAACCACACAAGCAATTGATATTATTAAAGGTGGTGTAAAGTCTAATGCCATGCCAGAACAAGTTGTTAATTTAGTCAATCACAGAATTAACCTTAAATCCTCAGTTGCAGAAACTGTTTATCATGATTTAAAAGCTGTTACTCAAATTGCTGATAAATACGATATTGGTATTTCCCTAGACTGGAATAACGGTACCTTTATTAATTTGAAAGATGATACTGTTAATGGTGGTTTCATCATAAAAGTATTAAACTCTTTGGAACCAGTTCCAAGAACTCCTGTAGACGATATTTGGAATTTAATTGCTGGTACATATACATCAGTTTACTTAAATCCATACTTTAAAAATAAGGATTTGCCTGAAGAAATTCAAGAAGTTTATTTTGAAGGTTCTATGAATACTGGTAATACAGATACTAAATATTATTCTGAATTTAATCTAGTCTCTGGAAGAATCTATAGATTCTCTGGTGGTGTTAATGAAGGTGCTAATGCTCACACAGTAGATGAATGGACTACTGCAAAATCATTAATATCATCAACTGGATTCTTTTACGCATTTATTGGTAACTTTAACGGATACGTTGATCAACTTGATTTATAATGTTATCTTAACCATTGCGTTATTTAATGAATGTATATACATTTAAGCCATAACTTAAAATCCTTTATCTATAACATCAGATAAGAAAAAAGAGCTTTTTTCTCTAACGACCGAGTCGGTCATTTAAATATTTAAAAATGTATATTTCCCGACTTTTAAAATAAGGGGGCTATAATTTAGTTTTACAGATGTTTTTTTTTTTTTTTCGTTTCTTTTATTAACAACTATATATCATAAAAATACGGTGATAAAGCCATAATTTTAAATTGTAAAATTTTTGAGCATAATGTTGCTTTAAAAAATGGCAAAGTTAATTAAGGGTATTATATATAAAGTTATTTTTTAAAAAAAGTTTTTTTTTTTTTTTTTTTTCAAATTGCAATTCTTTTAAAATGTATTTATAAGTTTCTTTTCTTTTAATCAAAATAAAATTAGTTTATGATAATCACCATTCAAAACATATAAATATATAAATGGTTAGCTACGGTTCTATCTCAGCTAGCGACGCTATTGCTAAAATTAATAACAAAAAAAGTAAAACTATTATTCTTGGTACCGCAGGTACTGCAGCTGTTTTATTAACAGCTGGTAAATGCTTCTTTAGCAAATCTGAAGACAGAATTCCAGAATACACCAATGATTGTGGTAGATACTCTCCTCTTGATCTATCTTACGATAAGTCCTATTCAAAAATCTTTAATGATAAAGATTATCAATTAGACTTAGTATCTAAATTACAAGGAGCTATTAGAATTCCTACTGAAGTTTATGACACTTATGGTCAACCTGACTTATCAGTTCCTTTGGAAGAAGAACCAATTTACGGAAAATTCGCAGCATTCCATGATTATTTAGAAAAATCTTACCCATTAGTTCACAAAACTTTAAAGAAAGAATTAATTAACGGTGTCGGATTGGTTTATACTTGGTCTCCAAAAAATACTAAAGGTAAAAAGCCTTTATTATTAATGGCACATCAAGATGTCGTTCCTGTTAACGTTGATACTTTAGACAGATGGGCTTACCCACCATTTGATGGTGTTTATGAACCAGATACAGGTAAAATTTTTGGAAGAGGTTCTGCTGATACCAAGCCATTAATCATTTCTCAATTATCTGCTGTCGAATTATTAATAGAAGATGGTTACGAACTTGAAAGACCTTTAATCTTAGCCTATGGTTTCGATGAAGAAAAGGGTGGTGAATTTGGTGCCGGATTCATTTCTAGACATTTATTAAAGAAATATGGTAAGAATGGTATTGAAGTTGTTTTAGATGAAGGTGGTGGTGTTTTAGGCTTAGGTAACGGTAAGTTCTTAGGTCAACCTGCTGTATCTGAAAAGGGATATGTCGATATTGAAATCACTTTAAACACATTAGGTGGCCATTCATCCGCTCCAAATCACTGGTCTGATAAGGAAATGACTGGTATTAGTATTATTTCTGAAATTAATTACTTCATTTCTGAAAACCAATTCCCTGTAGATATTGATATTAACAATCCTGCTGTTAAATCTTTACAATGTTTTGCTAAGTATGATTTAGCACATAGCTTTGTTGATCCAAAGCTTGTTAAATCAGTTGAAAAGGGATCTATTTCTAATTTAAGAGATTCTTTAGAAGGTACTGATTTGAAGTTCATTTTCAAGACCACTGAAGCTATGGATATCATTAAGGGTGGTGTTAAAGCTAACGCTATGCCAGAGCAAGTTGTTAATTTAATTAACCATAGAATTAACACTAAGTCTTCTGTTAAAGAAACTTTAGATCATGACTTATCTGTAGTTTTAGCTACTGCTGAAAAGTACGATTTAGGTGTTACTTTAGAATGGACCAACGGTACTGAATCACAAGTTTTAAGAAAAGACACTCCAAACGGTGGATTCATTGTTAAAGCTATTAACCCATTAGAACCAGTTAGAACCACTCCTGTTGATGGTATTTGGGATTTAATTGCCAACACTACTGCATTTGTTTACAATGATGACTACTTTGGTAATAAGAATGAAGATTATGAATTCTTCTTTGAAGGTTCCATCTCAACTGGTAACACTGATACCAAATACTATTCCATCTTAGAAGCCGCTAATGATAGACTTTACAGATACAGTGGTGGTTTGGTAGAAGGTGCTAACTACCATACTGTTGATGAATGGAGTACTGATACTGCTTTAATCTCTTCTACTGCCTTCATGTATGCTTTCATTACCAACTTCAATGCACACGCTGATGCATTAGTTTAAACAATATGAAATAGTATTATAACAAAAATATCATATCATATATAGATATATGTATAGACTTTCTTTTTTTTTAAATAAAAATTACAAATAAATAGTAAAGATGTTATTCCGTGTTTATCATTTTAAAGATATTTTAAATAAAATATTAAATATAGTAAATTGCATTATTTAAAAAAAAAAAAAAAAAAAAAAAAACTCATTTATAATCGTTACAAATAATAACCTTTTTTTATCTTATTTTTTTTTTTTAAAATTTAATAACCAGCACCTAAGTTTCTTACCTTACTCTTTTTTCCTTTTTTATGTTTCTTACCACCTACATCACCTTCGGTAAGTTTTCTATTATGGAATGCTTCAGTTAATTTTCCTTCAACCAATCCCATATTAAAGAATTCTCTATCCATAATTTCTACACTATTTTCAATTCTAGCTTGTTTACCACCATGAGTAACATTCTTAGCACCTTCAGCACCATTGGAACCAATATGACCAGAGAAAGTTAACTTATCTAAGTCAGTAGCTAAGTTAAATGATTCAAATGGAATGTCTTGTTTAGCTAAAGATTGGATAATTTGTTCTTGTCTAGTTTCAGGTAAGTGATGGAAAGCGCTAACAGCTTTATTAAATTCTTTACATTCTTCTAAAGTATAATCAATTTCATCAATGATTTCATCTTCAGTTTTAACTATCTTTGGTGGTGGATTAACGTAAAGAAGTTTACCATTAACATAATCTTTCAAAATGTATCTAGAACCTCTAGCTTCATCTGCAGAACCGAAACCTTGAGTCATATAACCTCTAGATCTAGAGTATGCATTTAAAAATTCACTAGCTGTTGGTGTTATACCGTTACCACCTTCTTCAACACTCTTGATTGGAATGTGAATACCATAACAAGCTTCTAAGAAGTATTTTGGAACTCTTTCAACAAGTAATGCTGTAGGGTTTATATGATCTCTTAATTGATCAATAGGTAATACACCGTTTAATACTAATTCACCCTTTGTATAAGCAAAGTTTGGGAAAACTAAACCTGGACAATCACATAATGTAACGTTATCAGAAAGCTTAATAGTTTGGAAATGTTTAGTTTTACCTGGGGTTGCAGAGACGGAAACCTTTTTACTACCAACAAGAGCGTTGATTGTAGAAGATTTACCAACATTTGGATAACCAACTAAACCAATTTGTAATGGAGTTCCTTTTTTATCTTCTGGTTGTTCAGGAGCTTTAGTTAAGAATAAGTCTTCTAATTGTTCAATCATTAATATTTGAGTAGCGTTAATTACTTCAGCAGGGATTTTTTTCAATTCTTCTTCTGTAAAATCATCTTCTTCTGGAACATCATCATATATTAAATCAATATCTTCATCGTTAAATAATTCACCTAATTCTTGTTGATCTTCTAAGACCATATTAGCTTTCTTAGCAGAGAAGAAAGAGAATTTAATTTTTTTAGCTAAAAAGTATTTTGCCCATTCAATTCTTTGTTTAAAAGTTAACATATCCGCTTTATTGACCAATAATAAATTTTCCTTTCTTCCATCAACTTCCTTAACATATTTTTCTAAATCAATAGATCTGAAAAGTAATGGGTCTCTAGCATCAACAATTTGAACAACTAAATCAGATCTTTCTACAACTCTCCAAAGTTGTCTCCAAACTTCTATATTTCTTTCAAATGGTGTCATTAATAAATCGGAAACTTGTTGTAAAGATGCAATTTCTCTTCTCCAGTTTAAAAACGCTTCATTTTCTAATTTATTTAATTCAAACTTATCCATTCCTTTAACCCACTTAGGTCTTCTTGGAACAATTAAATTTTTAGAAAACTTCTTCTTTTTATCATCCATATCTTTCTTTGTTTCTATTGTAAGACCACTGCTAGTACCATCAAGTATATTATTATCAACTCTAATAATTTGAACATTACTAAATCTATCAGCTGTGAAATCTTTATCAGCCAACTCAGCAGTACTTAAAAATTCATCAAGAGCTGTTTCTTGTGTAATAGATCTTAATTTCATCCATGAATCTTCTGTATTACCATCTGTTTTGAAATGAACTGCACCATCTGGTAAAATCTTAATAGCATTGGCTTTAGCTTTTTGTTGTAAAATAGCCTTACCTAAACCGATTTGATTTTTATTTTTACGTTGTGTTGGTTTAGGACCTTTTGGCTGCTTCCATTTTTTTGGCTCTGGATGTTTAACTGGCATTATTACTAAGTTATCAATTCGATGGTTTGTTTTTTGTTATTTCTTATTATAATGTTATCTATTTTTGTAAATAATTTTCTTTATTCTACTCAAGAATATTTAAGCATATATGATTTTTTTTTTTTTTTTAGTTAAAAAATAATAGTTATTCATTCATGTAAACTTTTTTTTTTTTAATTAAAATTTTTTTAAAAAGTTGTCTTAATTGGGAAAATCAACTATGAAAAAAGAAAGAAAAATAATATATATTAGTTTATCTTTAGGTTATTAATATTAATATGTATGTTTATATTCATATATATATAGATGTTTATTCTTGATATTCAAGTTGTTCAATAGTATCGCCATTTTCTTGATATTGAACATGCTCGGTTACTAATTTAACAATTTGTTTAGTTATTGGTAAATTTAACCAAGTTGGAATATATGCTTCAATTTTTCCAAATTCTCTTGTAGGTAAAGTAGCATATGGATCTTTAAATGGACCAGAGTTCATTGGTAAAAATACTGGCTTATGATTGCTCTTAACATCAGATTTATTACCTTTATCACTATTTTTAACTTTTTCAGCTAAGTATTTAGTAATATTTTCTGGTAATGGTGTTTCATAATCAGCAACTGCATATAAAGATAAAAGTTTTTGGATTTGAACAGGTTTCAAAGCAGAACAAACTTCAAACACGATGTCAATATCTTCGGTTGTTGCTTTTTTTATTTGAAGTAATTTAGCAACTTGCATCATATGTTTCAAACAATCAGTACCTTCGGCAATATGATGACCTCTACACCATTCTTCTAATCTTGTAACATTATAATGTAATTGTAAACCTCTCTTCCAAGATAAGAAATTCTTTCTCATAATAATATCATTGAAAGCAGCAGCATTGATAAATCTTAACAAGGTTGTAACAACTGAATTGAATATTTCTGCTTCAACATGATAATTCTTTAAAGACCAATAAATGTTATTTAAAAAGGTTAAAATATCATCCATTTTATAACTTGGTGCACCTGATGCAAAGAATTTAGGTAATAAATTACTGTTTTCTGGTGAAACAAACCCTGGTAAAGCTTGGTGTAAAACAACAGCTGGCACAATCTTCTTTTCTAAGTCCTTTTCTAACTTCTTAACCCATAAATTGTAAACATTATAAGATAAAGCTTCAAAATCATCTCTTAAATCTGAAACTAATTTCAAGTATTCCTTAAATTCAGCATCATCAATGCCATCATTATAGGAATCGTCATGTAATATAGTCTTTTCTGCATATACAACAAATGAGTATAATTCTCTAACATTTGTTAACCAGAAAGCACCCCCTGGGATCAAATCATCACCTTTAATTCCAGATACAATTTTTTGAATAGTTGATAATACTTCAGCTAAGAAATTTTCACTTTGTTTAGTTAAACCTAATCTCCACATATCGGAAAGAATAATAATTAAAATTCTTGCAGGATATAAAACTTCTTTTCTTGATAACATAATAGATGCAGATGTTTCAGGAGTTTTGAAATTAGATAATAATCCTGAAACAATTTCTGATATTAATGGTCCAGTATCATTAAACAGATTGTATAATTCATCATTGATATCATTTAAAACAGCATTGATTGATCTATCATCGTCAATAACAAATCCATTGGTTTCATTATTATTAGCAGACATAAATGATGTTGGTGAATCAAATCCATTTAATTGAGACATGTGTGAAAATCTTTTAGAAACAGGTGTTGATTGGACATCATTTTTAGTTGGTGAAGCAATAACGCTTCTTTGAGATCCACTAAGAGCAGCAGATGATGCAACAGCAGCACCACTAGCCAAAGCTGCTTGTAATCTTTGAATCTCACTCTTTAATGAAGCAACTTCATTTTGTAAATCAGAATTCATTGTAGTATTAGTTGATAATTGTTCTCTAACTTCTTGTAATTCAGTCAATTTATCTTGAATGTCTTTCTTTAATTCTTCTTTAGCAGCCTTTATTTCTTCAATTTCTAGCATAACAGTTTCCATTTCTGTTTTTGCTTTAGAAAGTTTTTCTTCATATGAATCAACATTTGAAGAATGTTCTTCTTTTAATGTTTCTAAGGATTTAGTATGATTTTCTCTTTCTAATTTCAAAACTTCTTGTAAGTTGCCGTTAGAAGCCAAGTTTTCTTGTAATTCAGATATTCTTGCATTTAAATCTTTATTTTCTTTTATCTTTACTGCTAAAGATTCACTTAATTCAATGACTTTATTTTCTAATTGGTAAGAAACTTCCTTTAAGTTGTTAACAGAGTCAGCTTCTGACTTCAAAGTTCTTAATCTTTCTTTAGCAAATCTTCTTCTAATTAAAGATTGTACAACAACTGTAGATTGTTTCTTTTGCACAAAGGCACTTCTTGGACCATATGTTCTCAAATTCTTTTGAATGATTATTGCAGCTCTATTTTGTTTTTCTTCTAAATATTTCTTTTTAGATTCTTTCATTCTTAATACACTTTGGATCTTAATGATAGATTCTAAAATTTGTTGTGTCTCTCTTCTAACAGTTAATGCTTTAATATTCTTTTGAATCATTACTGCAGCGGCAACCTTTAATTCATGATCAACATTATCTCTAACATATTTACTGTGTAATAATGTTTGTAATCCACGTAAAGATGATGTAGTTTCTAAATACCACTTTCTCCAGAATTTAGCCTTAATCTTCTTTTGAATTTGGATAATAGCTTGTTGTTGTTTATCATTTCTTAACTTTTCAAGATGGGCTAACATACCAGCTTTGAAAAATACTTTATTTAAACCTAATTGATATTTGCTATCTTCTGTATCAGTTATTGATAAAATTTTCTCTGTTAAACCCTTAATATCTTCTATCTTCAAATCACTAGAATTATAAAGTTTACCCCAGTATTCAGATGGAGTTAAGATATGATATCTGGAAACAAACTCGTTATATGTCCATCTAGATGGGAAACCTGCACAAGAAATTCTAATAGTTTCTAAAACACCACATGCTCTCAATTGAGATAAAACCATCAAGTTATCAAACTCCCAAGCCGCTTTGGTGTCATTAGGTTTAATACATCTAATATAATGAACATTAGTAGAATTAATTGTATCCATTAATTCTACTAAAGAATTTTTGAAAATTGAACCTAAGGTAGGTTTCTTTTTGGCAGCACCACCAGCCATTGGTCTTTTTACAGTATTATTGTTGCTATTTTCTTGCTCCTTAGCTTCCAATGCAGCAGCTCTGTCATCTAAAACTTTTAATAAATCTAATAATAACTGATTTTCAGATTTTCTTAAAACTTCTAAATGACCTTCAGAAACAGTATCTCTATTCTTTTCAATAAATCCATCTGTGTCATATTCAACATCTAAAGCATAATGTTTAACAATGAACTTATCTTGTCCAAATCTTGTCTTGTTGAAAACTTTGTTTGTTGGTGGTTTATCTAATGTATCTATCAATTTACTGGCCCAAGATTTATCATTACCAGCAGGTAGTCTAGCTTCTTCATCTAATAATGCTAAAATACCAACCTTATTTTCAATAAGATCAATACAAGGTTGGTTATCATTAAATTCAATAAATGACCATTCAATCTTTTCATTTACATATTCTTCTTGTTCTAACTTAAAAACATGTTGATTAAACTCTTGTTGTAATTTTTCATTAGCATAATTAATACAAAATTGTTCAAAAGAGTTCTTTTTGAAATGTTCAAAACCATAGATATCTAAAACACCAATGAAATTTTTAACTTTATGCTCAATTTCTGGATTACATAATGTAACGTTAATAGTTTCAACTAACCAATCAAATAAGGAAGAGTAGATAAATTTAGCTACAGAATCTCTAGCAACCAAAGCTTGTTGATAATTCAAATTAGAAATAATCTTTTCAGATCTAGTTGTTATTTGTTTTTTGGTTATCCATCTAGCAAAAGTGGAAGGATCAATTCCTAATAACTTACAAGCAATTAAAAGATTTGGCTCTTCAGAAGATAAAGATGCATCATTTCTTGTTTTATTGATTTCAATATTACCAATATGTAACAAACCTGCTAAAGTTTTAAATATCATTTTTTGTTTTTCTTCATTGATTCCTACTAGTGATAAAGCTTTACAAGTAATATCAAATTCTTTTTTATCATCAACACCAGAAATCTCATAAGAACCTCCCTGGTTTAAATATTTATAATCTTCTATATTTTTTAAAGATAACTCCTCCTTAAAATCAGAATCTAAACCTTTAAGCATTTGATAGAATATATGATAGTTTCTTTCATCTTCCGGTTGGAAAACTAATCTAGATCTTTCTAATAAATATGTTCTGATCTTAGCACCAATAATAGAAGTGTTTTCATCAAAAAGAATTTCTAAATATTTACCAAATCTGGAGGAGTTGTCATTTCTAGTAGTTTTAGCATTACCAAATGCTTCCATAATAGGATTAGTAGCTAAGATTTTTTCTTCAGTTTCGGAGATTTTATTATGCCCTTCAGTTTCATCATCAACTGAAATTATACCACCATTTTTGTGGATTTCTTCTACAGATGCAAAATATCTCATAATATACTTTGCGGAAACTGTTTTACCAGCACCTGATTCACCTGATACTACAATAGTTTGATTCTTACCTTCATTCTTCATTAAAGAATAAGCTTCTTCAGCAATAGCAAATAAATGAGGTTCCAATTCACCTCTTCTTCTACCAGCATAAGCTTGGATCATATCTTGAGAATATAGTTCATCGACCTTGTCAAAAGGATTGGTAGCAATCAAGACAATACCAGAATAAGAATAAATATTTAATTGACCATATCTTGCTTTTATAGCATGTAAAACTGCTGGTTCATTTAAATATGACAAAGATGTTAAATCTTCAGTAGTTTCTAAAATTGGTGGATTTCTTAATAATGGTAAAAATGTTGAAGCTTTCCCATTATTTGCTTCTGTTATAACCTTTTGAACTGCAGAATTTGAAAAATCAGTTAAATCATTTTCTTTAAGGTTAGGTGATTCAATTTCAATTATACTTTCATTTTCAAGTTTTAATTTTAAAGTATGTAATTTTGTTGATTCATTAAAATCCTTTGATAAAATTTCACCTCCAATCCATCCGCATTCTTTATCTGGATACCAACATCTAGTACCTGGTTCGTATATAGTCTCAGATTGAGCGTTATTTGATGACATATGTTTATTAGGTATTCTTTAAGATAACACTTCTTTTTTATATTAATTATAAAACAAAAAAATGTAAAATATAAACTTTATGAAATCTTTATTAATTGATTGGTTTATTATAGTTTTTATTATTTAGTTTAATTTTTAAGAATCAAAAAAAAAAAAAAAATGGAGGATATCTCACATATAAACATATATTTTTTTTAAAAAAAAAAAAAATCGAATTTGTTGATTTAAGTGAAATAATTTATTTTTGGTGTTTGTAGAAAAAAATTTTTGTGTTGTTCTTTTTTTTTTTTTCTTTAATACAGCAAAATTTTGTTTAACTTTTATAGAAGAAAAAAACATATATATATTCGGTTTTAATTAATAGATTGATATTTTAATTAAAATACCCTTTTAGGAAGTTCCAGCTTATCTTAACCAAAAAGAAAATTATTATTCATTATATATTACTTTTTATTAATCTTTTTTGGAAATTGTGAATTTGCTAAATCTGGTATCGATAATCCATCAGCAGTTTCCATAAATATAACATCATCCTCATCATTCGTATTAGTGTTGGTTATTGTATTAGTATTAATAGTATCACTGATAATTTGATCATCTAATATATCGATAACAGATGGTGTATTTTTAATTCTTGATTGGTTTTTAGTTTGTGTCTTTAATTTGTCTTTATTACTGTTGTTTGGTTCTGGTGAAGTGTTAGGTACAACTAGATTTGCTCCTTTAACCATATTATTTTCTGAAAATGATTGTACACCTGCTTCTCCAAAAATATTCAACAATGAATTTAAATTTGTATTAGATCCATGCATGCCAAGTGCTTCAAGACCCATACCTCTACCAAACCCAAACAAGTTGTCATCTTCCTGTTCATCTTTTATGTCAATGAAATCCTGTGGGTTTATATTTGAAGTAATTCCTAGAATATCTAAAGTATTTAATGGTGATGCAATTGTTTGATCTCTGTTGTTAAAAATATTATTTGAAGCGTTAACTTTTGAAATATTATCACTATTATTCTGAGTGTCAGTTGTTAAAATATTAAGTCCTATAGGTGTGGTAGGTTTAGAGTTGGAAGCTCTGATATCGCTTGTTGCAACTTTTGATACATATGGAGTATTGATATTAAAACTTCCAAATAAAATTGGTGATGCTTTGTTAGGTAAAAGGGAATTGCTTGTAAGTGGAATCTTCATTTTTAAATTTTTTTCAAACGGTGTTCCAATGGCTAAACTATTATTTTCTGGTTTGATTTTTCCGTTAGAATCAAATATAGTGTTGTTGTTATAAACAGATCCAATTGCAAATGGAGATGCATCTTTAATAGGTAAACTATTTTCACGATTTGAGCATGGTGTAAATGTAGCAGTTGAATCTTCTTTTAAAATATTACCACACATATCATCAATTATTTTTAAAAAGTTTTCAGCAGTTGAGTTACTATCTGATAAAATTTTAAAACATTCTCTAGCTGTGTTTACTTGAGACTTCCAAGAATTCCATTGATATAAATTACAGTTTTCGTCATTGTAAATTAAACACATCATTGGTACAACAGCAGCTTGGAACAAAAAGTATGTTGCATACCAACTAGCCAATGTAGAGATATGTGGGTTGGTTAATATTTCCGGTGAGCTGGTTCCAGTTGTATTAGAATAATCTGAAGATGAAAGTGAGTTTATAATACTTTGGCTATTCGTGGAATGTAGCTCTTTTGTTTTATTTACTGGAGACTTCATACTAATAGAATCAGATAGTGATGTTCTAGAATTTGTATTTATAGAGCTTAAAACCATATTATTTTTAATGGCACTTGCTTCACTTGTAGCAGTATCAAGGATTACTCTTACTGTTTGAGGAGAAAAGCTATTTTTTGAATTTAAAGGGACCATAATATTATTCTTTACATCAAATTTTTTATTTAAAAGAGTACTGTCAATAAACTCTTTAATTGATTCAATAGACTGTTGAGACCCTTCCATACATAAAGCAATACATTTCTTCATGGATGGATGTGTTCTAATATAATTCATATACCTGGAATCATTTCTCCCTAATATATCTTGCCAAACAAAATTCTGAAACATTATTATTTGCACATTTAAAACTCTCCAAATTAATCTATATCTAGTTAATTCAAACCAAGAGGGAACTGTTTTAAGATTCTCAAGTGATTTAGAAAAATCTAAATAGCTTCTCTCATTTTTTTTAAACTGTTTTGAAGAAGAAACATCATCAATTAATATTGATTTACATTTAGAAATTGCATGATTCGTATCCTTTCCAAACCATTCAGGTAAGTTATTAACAAAGTGTTCAATACTTTCATAAATGTTCAAACATTCTTTAGATGTTGGTGGTTGAGAAGATAATAGTTTAGAATGAATATCTAATGAAATAGATGTAAATTTAGTTTGTTCTATCATACCAGAATAAATAGATGGTGTATCAATTAACTCATTTCCATCTTGATCCATGTTTTTAGGAAGTCTGATATCAAAATTACTTCTAACAGGGAAATTTGCAGGTCTACCAAAGGTAATTGCAGTACCAACATCGAGCATAAACAAACCCCACCACAATCTTCTTCTAATTTCTAAATTTAAAATTTTTTGATTATTGGAAATGATAATATTATCATCTTTAATATCATCTTCAATTTCTTTATAAAGGCCAAGTCCTACTGCCATTCTTGATGCAATTCCTAGATAGTTCCACCCAGTATTTGGTTTATCCCTTTTTTGCGTATAATTACTTAAAAGTGTAAAAGCAGTTACTAATGGAATACTGCCTCTTTCAAGAACAAAACCATTTATTAAAGATTTTGCTTCTTTATAATAAAATAAATCCATATCTTCCATTGCAGGGACTTCATTTTGAAGACACCATGCACCTAATGCACACACACTATTCAATAAAATTTTCCAATCTTCATATTCTATTGTTTCTTTTAACTCTTTGGTGTTAATATAATTCTTATTTAAAACGGTTTGTAAATCTTTACAATTTTCATTTTTTAAATCCTCATCCTTTGAAGCTAAGAACTTTCTTAGAAACCAGTCCTTATCAAGAAATGGGTATGATGAATGATAATGAGTAAAGTATGAGTTAATAAGTGATTGTCTAACTTCAAATGATCTTAGTTCATTCGCTAATTCTCTTGTAACTCTAACAACTTCAGAAGATGTCGGTTCATTATTGTCAAAGGTGTTATTCTTTGATAACAATTGTGTTGTTCTTAGCATATTTGCGGAAGAACCTTGACCAAAGTAACCTTTATTTGTTGGGTTTATAGTAAGTGCAGCCATACCATCATTTTTATTTTTTATATTATAATCATCTACCTCTACCCAATTAAAACCATTAAGTTCATCATTTGGAATATTAGAATAAATTGCCTCAGAAATCTCAATCCTTTCTTGACCTTTAATACCGTTTCTTTTTATTTTCTTTACTTTACCTTTAACTTGGTTCAAAAGTTTAAGTTCCTCGCTCTTGTCATTAATAGCTGGTGTGGAATCTTGTGATAAATTGTTTGGCTCATTAGATTCTTTTAAAGATACGCCGTCTTTAATATTTAAAATCTTGGCTGGATTTAGAATACTCTTATCAATAAATGAATTTATATTCTTAGTATTACTATCAGAATCCATATCTTCAAGTGGTTCAAGATCTGAAGCATTCAACCCATTTGCTTTTAAAATTTTTTCTAAAAGAAAATCATCTTCAACAATGTTCTTTAGAATTTTCGATATTTTGCTTACTGATGTTTCAAGTTGCGTCATTCTAGCTCTAGTCAATGGCGTTTTCTCCACCCTTGGTTTATATACACATTCTAAATTATACTTCACACATGTAGTGCATGGTGTTGTTTTTGAGCATTTCTTTTTTTTATTATTACAATTATCACAAGATTTTTTTAATTGGAGTACTTTTCCAGATTTTGGGTCTGTTATATATCTTTTTACTTGTTTTGTGCTGTTATCAGTCTGAGTATTATCAACTTCAGTCATTCTGATAACTGTTTTGTTTTTTAAAAAAAAACTGGTTATAATCTTTTATGTAATTGCTACAGCTTGTTATCGGATTGTTGTATAGCTATTCTTAAACAATAAATGATAATCTTTATTGTAAGATATACAAGAAATAAAAAAAAAGACGCTTATTTGTTCCGGATGTTTATTTTCCGCAAAAAATTTTCCCTTTATATTTGGTGCTACAAATAAATATATTGTGTCTTTATACACATTCGTATGTATGATCTAGTGTCTATTTTAAAAAAAATAAGAAAAAAGGTTATAATATATAGTTGTTTTATGTGAAGAATAGATCAGTATATAGATTGTTAAATACAAATGCATTTTGTTTGCAAAATTAGATAATAGGGTTTTAGTATTATGAGATAAATATTAACTTCACAAATATATATCTATTTTCTAAGGCACGCAAATCTGTTTCTTTTTTTTTTATAAAAATTTCCTAAAAAGGAATTGTTTAACAAACAGACTTCAATTATTTTATAAATTATATAGGTCTTCAAAAAAAAAAAAACTGAACATATATATATCTAGAAACGTCATGGAAATTTTTCAATTCTTAAATCAATTTTATTTTTTCTCAACTTATGAATTTGAAAATAAAAATTTATTTTTTTATATTTTAAAAAAATATACTTAAAAACCATGTTCTTAAGGAGCTTTACTGTGGTTATCAAGATTTCTCTGCATGTAACTCAACCATTTATTTATTATGTATTTTATCAATTATACTATTATTTAAATAGAAATGTTCTAACTTTAATTGACGTTCTGTCAATAGAATTATTTTTATTTTTATTGTAGTCTGGTGAGATACTTAATAGTAAAACTTAGGAACTAGAAAAAACTTTAAAATGACCTTTTTCGCTAACACCAATTATATTTATATTTAACCCCACAATTGGAAGTTTGATAGTAGATGGGTCAACATTTCTTATAAGTCTCGTTTATTTATTTTTTTTTGTATTTTTTTTTATTATTAATCAATAGAAACTTCTTACTCCTGTAATTATCTTAATTTCCATTGAACACCTATATTTTAAATATCTAGTAAATGTAATATAACATTGTTTTAAAAGGCAATTGACTTATAATGAACATGAATCTTTTCTTTTTGCTAAAAAAAACTATACCTGTTAAAAAGTGTGGTGTAAGTACTATTTACTATATTCACTAATTTAATTTAAAAAAAAAAAAAAAAAAAAGCTTAACGTTCATAAATTCCCCTGTTATAAATAGGATGTTTAAGAAAGAAAAAGACACTATATTATTATTTAATTAAATGAAATTATCACTTTTTTAATTAAACAACTATAAACTAGACCAAGTTTAAAATACTCTTATTTAAATTAATAATAAAAAAGAATAATTACAATGTCATCTGACTTAGCTATTAACGTTAAGAATCTATGTTATAAATACCCAACAAACGATGTACTAACATTACATAACATTACTTTGAAAGTACCTTACAATAGTATTACATTACTTTTAGGTTCAAATGGTTCAGGTAAAACCACATTATTAAAAATTCTTGGTGGTAAAACACTATGTTTAAATGGTGAAGTTTTAATTGACAATAGTAACCCTTTTTCAAGTGGTTTTAGAAATACAGTAACCCTTTCGGATGGATCTGAAGTTAACAAGGTATGCTATTTTGGTACAGACTGGGTTAGATCAGAATTTATTAATAGAGATATCACTGTGTTAGAATTAATCAGTTCTTTAGGTTACAGAAAAGATGACTTAGAACATGAATTTACTAAAAGAGGAAATTATTTGATGGACATTCTAGAAGTTGACTTAGGGTGGAGGATGCATATGTTATCAGATGGTCAAAAGAGAAGAGTACAATTAATTATGGGTTTATTGAAGCCATTTAAAGTTTTATTATTAGACGAAATTACTATTGATTTGGATGTTGTAGCAAGATTTAAGCTTTTTGAATTTTTAAAACATGAAATAAACAAGGGTAAAGTGGATCCTGAAAAGGCTTGTTCTATTGTTTATTGTACACATATTTTTGATGGTTTAAATAATTGGTATGATAGAGTTGTTCATTTACATAAAGGTGAAATTGAAGGCGATTTCCTTCACTCTAAAATTCAATATGTTGATGAGGAAAATGATGAAAACATTCAGCCAGATGATGATGGTATTGTAAGAATTGCAAGATCATCATCTTTACATCCTCTTGTTTTAAAATGGTTATTAAAAAATGAACGTAAAAAATTTGGTGTTTCATTATAATTAATTAAATTGCTTGTGTATACAAAAAAACATTATATATGTCTTTAATCCATTTAACTGTTGTTAATGCATCTTCAGCCGTGTCTTTAGCCATCATTTATTTTAATGCATGAGCAAAGTAAAGAAAAACATATATCATGCTTATTTTATTATTGTTTTTTTTTTTTTTTTGTATTATAAAATATCAGTCTTCTCAAATCATCTAAATCTTTTTAAAAACCCGTTAATGTTACACTTTCCTTAACTACACTAGTGTTAGCATAATTCATTTATATATTAATGACTTTTTCTTCTGCAGATACGTTTTCTAAAAAGGATATACCTGCTTTTAATAAAATTGATGGGTATGATAAGAAATTGGTAGAATGTGAATTCAAACAATTTTTACAATTTCAATGTCAGCATAGATATAAAGCTATGATTACAGATGAAAACGGTAATTTACAAATGACTAAATCAAAAGTGCTAATAGATTCAAAAAAATCAGATTTGAAATATGTTTGTTTTCCTTTTATAAGATTATTTAAAGATTGTAAAGAAGTTGTTGAAATTAAGAAAGGTCTGCGAATGTATAAAAAGAAACGAATTGAAATAACTGATGTTGATTCAAATGATGATATATTAAGACACTCTATACATAATAATAAAGAAAATTTAATAAAATATCACGAATATACTTAAAACAAAGGAATACATACGATAATACAATGTTGTTTCTTTTTAGCCCTTGATTTATTTTTTTTTTGTTGAATTTTTAACACTGTAACACGTTTCCAAAAAAAAAAATATATATATGCATAGGTTTTTATTTTATTTTTTTTGTTAACTCTTAAACTTTTCAAATTTTGCTAAAACTATGTTTTTGTTTCTTCAATGAAAACTATCATCATTCAACTAATTTGTTTAAGTATATTAAAAATTGAACAAAACCAAAATATTTAATTATTTAAGAAATGGCTATTTTATACAGTATTGTTTATAGTCAAGTAGGTGGTAAAACACCACTTTGTTGTATGTCTGATATAGATACACCTGGATTTGATAACAGTTACCTTTTAAAGTTGTCAGATGACATTAACTCTATAGTAACAAAAACAGATGGAACAATGAATAGTCAAGACACTAAGTTAGTAACAATTGATATTGATTCAGATGTTCAAAATTATAAATATCACTATAAATTATACTATATGACATTACAAAACACAATTTGTTTTGTTATAAGTAATAATGAACAAGATTTAAAACAAATTTATAGTTATGCAATCACTGTTTTAGATGAAATTTATAAAGAAGTTACTAAACCAAACAACTCCTCCATTTTATATAACAACATACCATATCAGTTAATAAATCTACAACCGTTCATGGATAAACTTGCGGTTAAAACACCAACTGTTAATAAAAGTAAATTACCTAATTTAGAAATTTTAAATTCTGAATTAAAAGACATTACATCTATCTTAAACTCCAATATAGAAAAATTAATTGTAAGAGGTGAGTCTTTGCAAAATCTAAATGAACTTTCCGATAGTCTTAAGCATAACTCTTTAAAGTATAAAAAAAATGTTAAAATGTATAACTTAAAACTATTGATAAGTGAATATGTTCCTATTGCTTTTATAAGTTTGATTGTGGTATTTTTAATTTGGTATATGGTTATTAGATAAACAATTATTGTTATATATACTCTTTTTTTTTCTTTAAATAGCAAATTATATAAATTAAAAATGACTTTTCTTATCTAGTTTGTATTGATGTTTAAATTTTTGGGTTTTTTAAGGTGTATCACGTGCAATAAAACTTTATTTCATTATTATTAAAATACAAAAATTTAACTTTTTTTTTTTTTTTTTTTTGTTAAATATATATATATAACATAAATAACAATAATTTTCTAAATAGATAATGAAAATGATAAATCCTAGCAACCATTGGATTATTTCTTTTAATTATAAAAAGATAATAGGGATGCCTGAAAATACAGTTGTTTCAACATTAAAAGATACCATACCATTATATAAGAAAATATCCGAATATGAACTTTTGTTAAATCAATTAATCTATAAAGTTGATAAAAGTACATTAAACTTAGATGAACAGAATAATAAAACCAAGATTAATGATTACACTTTATTAGAAAAGATTGTTGAATTGGATTCTGAAATAACAGAGAATTTTCCTTATAAAAAATATGATGATATTAATAACTCATATGAAATAGTGAAGACAGAACTAGATGACACTAATCATGAATTAAAAGATAAGATACTGATGACACTATATAAAAGTTATAAAAAATTGAATGAAATTAAATCTTTAAATAGTAAGACTACATTGATCAAAGATATACCATTAGATACAGTAATAGACTATTCACAAAGATTATCAAAATTTACTACTAAGCCACTGATAACAACAGTTGATCAATCTATTATAAATGATGACATAAATAACCAACCACAGGATCCATCAGGATGGAATTTTATTTGGGCTGGTGATGATATGATAAGAAGAGGTAATCTAGTTATTCAACATCAACAAAATAAAATAAAACAAGATACAATTAATGAAGAAAATAAACAAAAAGATTTAGAAGCTAAGAAGAAAAAGGAAGAAGAAAAGAAGTTTAATGGTGTTTCCGATTCTCTTGATACTAATGAAAACGATGGTTTAATGTTTGATGGTAAGCATAAGCAACAATCTGAAATACCTGCATCACATGAAGAAATTGAAGATGATAAGAATGCTGCTGTTGCTGATGAAGATGATGACTTTGATTTAGATTTATTCAACCCTGACGAGTTTTAACACTATTTGATTCTATATATATACTGTTTGATTAAAATTAAATAAAGATTTTTTTTTTTTTTTTTTACATTTCTATGTATAAAATATATAGGTATAAAATTTCCTATTTTGTTCACATGCATTTTTTTTTTTTTTTTATTAATAAGCTGTAAAAGTTTTCAAAAAAATTTATTATATATATAAAAAATTTTCATTTTTTCGATGAGTAATTGCATTTCAAGTGTTTTTTATGTAATTTTTTAGAAATGAAGAAAACAAGATGTTCTGAAAAAAGATTTTAATTTTTTATTTTAATAAAAAAGATATAAATTTAATAAACCGAGAAAAGAAGATTTCATTATTAAAGCTAATACATTAGTTATTGGTATATCACTAACAATTAACACAATTTTATTATTATTATTTCTTTTTTTTAAACAAATACATATACAATAATGAGCTACACAGATAGTTATAATAACGATGAAAAACAAACTGTTTCATTTGAACCTGAGATTAATGAGCTAATAAATAACTTTTTACAAACATTAAAAACAAATTCTCAACCTACTAGTAGATCATCATATACTATTTCTTTAGAAACTTTAAATGTATTGAAAAAGTTTATAGGTTTTATGAAATTTCACTCTATTGAAGAATTTATGAATAATTTAAAAAAATTAGATTTATTAATGGAAGGAAATATCAAGCCTAAGGGAATTATTGGATCTGCAGTATTAAAAAAAGAATTTTGTTGTGGTAATATGATTAGAAGAGTCATATTTATGTTAAGAGAAGAAATAAATAATTATAATAACTCTTTAAGACAAAACCATAGTTCAGAAGATGAAAATGCTAACAAACCTGTTGGTTCTATGTTTGACTTATTAGCTAGACTACCTAAAGAGCAACCACAAGTAAATGTTAATAGCAAAGTTAAGAAATTTGATATAAGAGCTACTGCCATTAACATAATCAGAGAATTGACAGATGAAGTTAAGAACATTGATGAACAAATATTCCAAATTGGTATTGATTTAATTCACGACAATGAAATTCTTCTCATACCAACACCTGATTCAAAAACAATTTTAAATTTCTTAGTTAAAGTTAAAAAAGATAAAAGTTGGAAAAAAAGAAACTTTACATGTATTATTACTGAATCTTACCCAAACAATTTAGAAAAGGCTCAAAAATTTGCATTGAAGCTTTCTGATCTTGGTATTGATACAATTATTATACCAGATTCTATGGTCTTCGCTGTTATGAATAAAATTGGTAAAGTTATAATTGGTTGTAAACAAATTTTTTCTAATGGTTCTGCAATTGTTTCTTCAACTGGTGTTCAAACTGTTGTTCAATGTGCTAAGGAATTTAGAGTTCCTATTATTGTAATGGCTGGTTTATACAAATTATCATCTATTTCTCCTTTTGATATTAAAGAAAGCTACTTAGAAGTAGGTGGTTCCAAACTAACGGGTAACTTATTACCAAAGCAACACGTCGTTACACATGTTGATAAAAATGAAGTTGGTGACTATTCAAGACTAATGATGGTTAATAATATTAATGACTTTATAGCTGCTGAATTCATTGACATCATAATAACTAATACTGGTGCATACTCTCCAAGCTTTATGTATAGAGTGGTTGCTGATAATTATGAATATGCTTAATGAATAAATTCAATGCGGAGTCATTTTTAGTTTTGTATGAATAGAAAATAATAATAATAAAAGAAAATATTATAGAAAGTTTTGAAATAAAAATTTATTACGGAAAAAAAAATTATCATGGTTTACTATATTTAATGTTTTTAATTAATTAAAAAAAAGAACAATATTATTATTAAAATTATAATTATAATTAAGATTATCTTGCATGTTTGTAAATATATTTTTTTTTATTCTTGATAGTTATTAAAAAAAAAAAAAAAAAAAAAAAAAAACATGCCCCATTCTCCAATTGCTCAGTTTTATGGTATTATCGACATAAGACTTTGAGCTGGACCATTTAATCAATTTATCATGTATGTTGAATTTAAGAAATTAAATTCTATTGAATGATAATATAAATGGATTGATTGGGGGCTATATTAAGCTTTCAAAAAGCAAGAACACTTTGAGTACGGCTATCTTATATTTGCCATGGGATATGTTGTAATTTAAGTGATTCTACATTTCTATCTTATAAAATTATCGTATTAAAATCTTAATTTTAAATTGTATTTATCTCTTCTCCATTATATTTAAGTAGTCTCTAACTACAATGTATGTGAACACGTGATTTGTAATTACTAAAACGTAGCAATTAAAACTATACCTTTTTTTTTTTTTTTGAATTTCCTAAGTTTAAAAAAAAATATTTGCATTACTCTCCCTTTTCGTTAAAGTTATGTTTATTGTTAAACAAATTTCTGTTTATAACTAAAAAAATACTATTATAACAACCCATTAATATAATTTTATAGATATTATTATTAAATTGTTTATCAAATATCATTTTTTTAAGTAATGGGAACTATTACTACTGCTGACAAGGAAAAGATTAAATTATCTATACCTAAACAGTTTAATAAGTTAATTGATGTTTGTATAGCAAAATTATACATAGCTTATCCAAATCCAAATAAATGGACATATACAGGGTTGTATGGAGCTTTGTGTTTGGTTGATGATCTTGTAGGGAATACGTTTTTTTTAAAACTAGTGGATGTTTCTAACTTAAATAAAGGTGTGATTTGGGATCAAGAATTATATGTCAACTTTGATTATATACAGGATAGAACATTTTTTCATACATTTGAAATGGAAGAATGTTTAGGTGGTTTATTATTTGAAGACATTCATGAAGCCCAACATTTTTATAAAAGAGTTATTAAGAGAAATAAATATGGAAGTAAAAACACTATTAATAACAAAAATGCCATAAAATTAGAAAAAGAAATTGATGTTGAGAATAAAGCTGCTGTGATTCATGGTCCTAGAGGTGAAGAATTGATAAGTAATCAAAGATCAAGATACGATTACTCTGGCAGAATAGCTGAGAGGGTTGGTTATAAATCAGATGAACAAGCTTATGATGAAGAGTACTTAGAAGCTCCATCTAATAAGAATACTAACGAAGATCCGTATGCTGCTTATACATTTGACAATCCATCCGCTCGTTCTAAGCAAGCTCCTCCACCTCCACCTTCCTTATCTACAGATAACATGGTTGAGACCAACCATTATAATAATAATAATAATGTTGATAGTGACAATTCTTCTGAGCTTTCTTTTAAAACACCTGAAGCTGAAGTACCAGCACAACCTACAATAGAACATAGATTACCACCCCCACCAGAAAAATATGCAACTGGTCCACCGCCTATTAAGAATACACCACTTCCACCGTTACCACCACAACAACAGCAGCAACCACATCTTCCACAAAGAGGAGGATATGGCCAGCCATCTACTAATAATACTTCACAACCACCATTGCCACCTCACCAACCTCAATTACCTCAGAGAGGTGGCTATGGCCAACCTCCTTCTAATTCCTATGGTCAGCCACCTTCTACCACGTATGGTCAACCAGCTAATAATGCATATGGTCAGGCACCTTCTAATGCCTATGGACAAGCACCTTCTAATACATATGGTCAACCTCCTGCACATGCCTACGGACAGTCACCTTCTAATAACTATGGTCAACCACCAGGCAATGCACATGGAAATATACCTCAATTACCACAAAGATCTGGAAATACTCCACAGCCAATTTTACCCCAAAAAACTAATGGTCCACCACCACCACCACCTGTTAGAAAAGGTGGTCCCCCTCCTCCTCCAAGAAAACTCACTGGTCAATCAACAGGTTACATTCCACAACAACAACAGCCATTGTCTACTCAAAGAACAGGTGGTAGAGGATTACCACCACCACCACCTATAAGAAGAACAGCTACAGGTGCAGCTCCTCCGCCTCCACCTGTTAGAAGAATGACTGGTCAAAGAACAGGGCACTTAACAGGGAATACAACTTCCAATAACGCTTTTGCGGTGTCAAATGTTCCTGCAACCACATTTGGTGCACCATCAAACAGCTATAACCAGCCGTTGGCTACTGCAAATCCTTCTATGCCTAACACTGCACATTACTCACAAACTGCGCAAGGGCAACAAAACAATTATCAATTGACAAATAATGGATATGATAGACCAACACAGCCTATAAATGTACAGCATCAAGCTAACAACTCCATCCCAGCTCCTCCTCCACTACCTCAACATCAAGCTAACAACTCCATTCCGGCTCTTCCTCCTCTACCTCAACACCAAGCTAACAACTCCATTCCGGCTCCTCTTCCACTACCTCAACACCAAGCTAACAACTCCATTCCGGCTCCTCCTCCTCTACCTCAACATCAAGCTAACAACTCCATCCCGGCTCCTCCTCCTCTACCTCAACACCAAGCTAACAACTCCATTCCGGCTCCTCCTCCTCTACCTCAACACCAAGCTAACAACTCCATCCCGGCTCCTCCTCCTCTACCTCAACATCAAGCTAACAACTCCATCCCGGCTCCTCCTCCTCTACCTCAACAAAATGCTACATCTAATTCTGAATCATCTGGGGATGCTTCAAGAGATGCATTGTTAGCATCAATTAGGTCAGCAGGTCTAGGTAGTTTGAAGAAGACAGATAAATCACAAATTAATGACAGATCAAATGTTCAATTACAAACACAAGAAACAGGTGGACAAGGTATGATGACATCTCAACCTACCGGTGGTGCGGGTGGTTTAGCAGATGCTTTGGCAGCTGCTTTGAGTAGTAGAAATAAAAAAGTTTCATCATATGCGGATGATGATGATGGTGATTGGTAGAAAATATTTGCTTATAGCTGTGGATATAAATAATATTATAGAAGAATGTTACATTTAGAATCATATATATATATATATATATATATATAAGTAACTGAACTTTATTCTGCTTGAATTTCTATATTTACACATACATTATATATTATTTTTAATATATATATAATCACATATAAGCATTTATTCATTATACTTTATGTTCCATGTGTTTATAAATTTATCAAAGTTTTTATTATTGTTAGAAGTAAGTTTTAATTGGACCTTGTACGCTTTAACTAATGTATTTAATTGGTTGAGATCGCATTCTTGATGTTCCATAATTTCTATAGTTATAGAATCTAACTCTTTGACAATTTCTTTTGATGATTTTACAAGTTTATTCAAATTCAAATATATGACATTACCATCTTTTTCTAACTGAGATAATGTAACTTCTTGTATAAGTTTTTTAGATGTTGTGAATAATAATTTTATTAGCTTAGCTTTATTAATAAAAGAATTATCAAAAATGGAAATTGATTTTTCAACTTTTTCAGATTGTTCAGGTGTAATAGTGTCATCGCATTCACTTTCAGATTCAAAGTCTGAATCAATACCAAACGGATCACTAGTATTTTGATTTAAAAAGTCTTGTGGGTTTGTTTTAAATTCATTAATCTCCTCGACTATATCTTCAATAAGCTTAACACCAAAATCAGTTATAACATCGGTATAAAGTTTTTTCCAATTATTAGATATTGTCACTAAATGATCATTTATATTCCAAATCTTACCAATAATAATTAGCTTTTCATCATTCAAAACCTTCAAGTCACTTTCATTCTTTGACTCAATATTGTCACTAAAAGATAAATATTTATTGAATAAAATATTCATTTCATTTAATGAAAGGAATAAAGACATCAAACTATTTTCTATATTCTCAATTAAAAGTGAAGGGTATCCAACTCTTGATAGCTCAACTGATTCACTAGTTCCAACTTCCAAATGTTTAATGCATTTCAAAATAGAAAAGCTAAAGTATAAATTATTTTGAAGTTCCGAGTATTCTTGATATAATGCTTTGGCAGTCTTTTCTAAATAACACTCAATCTTTTGTGATTTATCATTTTTTTTATAAAATTCACTTAACAAAAGACCTAACTTTGTTGATCTGGCTTTAATAAGCTTTTGTAATTTAATTAATTCTAATAATTCAAATTGAAATATCTTTACATCTGAACCTTTAAATTCTGAAAAAGTTTCATTATCATTATATACATCTTTAATAGATGTGATCTTCTTTGTAAAAGTTTCATTAAACTTTAAATACAAGTCTTCTAAACTTTTAATATCATAGACTATATCAACTTTAGACATCTTTATTATTTACTTTTCTTGGGCCTTCTATACTAACTCAGTTTCATATTAAAAATTATATGTTTTTCTTAATGTAACTAAATTCTGATTTTCAGCAAAAAAAAAAAAAAAAAAAAAAAAAAAAAAATTCTAACTTTTGTTAATAATAATTAAAAAAAAGAAACGTAGGCATCCAGAATATATATGAAAACATGGGTTTTAAGAATAAGAATTTATATGAAAGTAAAACTGCTTCTATAATATAAAGATAAGAAATAAATATTAACTTTACTTATTTAAAAGATTTTGATACTATTTTTCATATTTTATCCTAATAATAAATGCAAAATTCAATGAATTTTTGTTTTGTTTTTTTGTAAAAGAAAGTAGTAATAAAAAGTATAAAATGAGGTTATTTCTAAGTTTTAAATAACTACACACACACTATTTATAAATATATAAAAATATATGTATTAGATTAAAAAATTAATTTCCGCACTAAATTTCGTTACAACTTTGAACTCTTTATGGAATGTTCCGTATACTAAATATAAAATCAATTAAATTAATTCAAGATTTAAGCGTTAGAGTTCATTTTTCTCTTACCGTTAATTAAGGTAACGTTAACGAATCTTCTAGTGTACAAGATTCTCTTGTAAGCTCTACCTTTTGGTTGCTTTGGCTTTTCTTGCTTGTCAACTTTTGGAGTTTGGGATTTAACTTTACCAGCTCTGGATAAGGAACCGTGAACTTTAGCCATTTTTGTTTATTAATGTATTGAAGTTACTGGTTTTATTCTTAATTCTTTTTAATAATATTAAAATATGATTAATTTTTTTTAGAATTTAAACATAAAAATGGAGAATTTTCCTTATTAAAAAAAAAAAAAAAAGAACTTTGAATTAAAGAGAAAGAAATTTATACACATTAAGAAAAAAAAAAAAAAAAAAAAAAGATAGAAAAAAGTTGTGAATTTTATACATAATATTTGCTCCTTCCTATTTAGGAAAGGTCTATACTTTAAAAGGAAATTTGTCTGGGGTACTTTTATTTTACACGTGATTTTTAATGAAAAATTTCCTATCTAGGAAAATTCTATGCCTATATAGGAAATTTATCTGGGGTAATTGCAAAATAAACTCGATTTCTTGGTTAAAATCACGTGTTTCGGATATAATATGACAAAAATTGTTATACTAAATTTAACTAGTGTTTTTTTTTTGAAAGTTTTTTTTTTTTTTTTCCAAAAAATTAATAAATTGCAACTTTTCCATATCAGGAAAATTATGATTTAATAGCAATTTTATATTTTAAAAAAATTGTAATAAAAAATATATATGTGTATATTTTTATTAAATAATACAATACTACATAAGTTAAGAATTATAACAAAAAATTTTCACACATATAATTTTTTACACAATATTGATAAAAGTTTTATATATGCAGAAGTCAAGTTTTTTTTTTTTTTTGTTTTTAGAAAAAAAAGATGAGTCAAAAAAAATTATGTTTATTTAAATAGACATTGAATCAATGATTAAAAGTCTTTACTCATGTTAACTTTATATGATTAATGCTTAAGAATTCAATTGTTTTGAAAGAATCTAAGTACAAATAAAGCTTAATATAACCAAGATTCTAATATCTATTAATATAGTATATATTTAAAAAAAAAAAAAATGAGTGAAACTTTACCAGAAAGAGCTGAAGTTCAATACTATTTTGGTGCTGGACCAGCACAATTACCAAAATCTGTCATTATTCAATTAAGTAAAGATATTGTTAATTATGAAAATCAAGGTATTGGTATTGGTGAAATCTCTCATAGATCTAAAACTGCACAAGGTATAATTGACAACACAAGGGAAAACATTCTAAAGTTATTAACAAATAATGGTAAATATGAATTAGATCAGTTAAAGAATGACTATGATGTATTCTTTTTACAAGGTGGTGGTACTACTGGATTTTCCTCAATTCCTTTAAACTTAAACTCTCTAAACGGTAAAGGGGGTTACTTAATTTCAGGTACTTGGTCTTTAAAGTCATTCCAAGAAGCTAAGAGACTTGGTTCTGATGTTATTAGTTTATATAATGACTCTGATGAACATAAATCTTTCAAAGGTTGTTACAAGGGTGATTACTCTAAATTATTATCTGAAGAAAAAGATTTGAAATATGTATACATTTGTGAAAATGAAACTGTTAATGGTATTGAATATGATGGAACTATTAAAAACTTAGCATCTGCTTGTAAAGAACAAGGTATTGAATTAGTTGCTGATTTATCTAGTGATATCTTCTCTAGAGAAATTGATATTTATGACTATGGTGTTATAATGGCTGGTGCTCAAAAGAACATTGGTATTGCCGGTTTAACATTATACATTGCTAAGAAATCCTTATTATCTGAAATCAAATCTAACGGTGTTGATTCTAATTTACCAATTGCATTTGATTGGAACTTGCAAAATAACAACAACTCCTGTTATAACACTATTCCAATGGTTCCTTTACATACTATAAATTTAGTATTTGAACAATTATTAGTTAATGGTGGAATTAAAAATCAAGAATTAATTAATAATGAAAAGGCTGATAAACTTTATAGTGTTTTAGATAAGTACTCTACTGAGTCTACTGAGGTTGAAGAAAAGGAAAGAATTGTTAAATTCAATGTTGATAAACAATTTAGATCAAAAATGAATGTTGTTTTTAACTTGATAACTCCAGAATTAGAAGAAAAATTTGCTAAAGAAGCTGAATCCAACGGTTATTTAGCTGTTAAAGGTCATAGATCTGTAGGTGGTATTAGAGTTTCATTATACAACGCTGTTAAGCTTGAAGCTGTTGAATCATTGATTGGTTTCTTTGAAAACTTTGTCAAAAGTTTATAATGTATGTATATATATATATAGACTAAACCCCCTTAATGTATAAATAAAATTCTATTAATTTAGCATTTTCATGGTCTGCATTGTCATTTTTATTAAAAGAGTATGAATCATTATCATCTATTGGCACAACAGTGCTTATTAAGCAAAACTTACCTTCTTCATTATGCAATTTCCCAATATGACTATACATTTGGCAACCTGTTAAAACTTCATAACACTTTTGAAATAATTTCCAATCATTATTAGTTATAATTATTGAATCACCTACAAAATTATTTTCTTGTTGTATTCCGCTTGCAGACTCCGCATCTGAAGCTTTAATACTTTGGAACATATTTATACTTTCTTTATTGCTATGTCTAGAATCTGAATATTCACTTACTAACATACTTTTTAATTTCATACTTTTTTCTTCTAGACGTGATTTATCAAATTCAAATTCATCTTCTATTTCACTAAACTGAGTTTCAACAATTTGCATGTTTTTAATATCATCATTCTCCTTTTCATTAAAATTAATAGATGATTTTAAATTCAAATCATTATCAGAATTATGAATATTATTACTAAATTGATATTGTGACTCGGAATTTTGAAGTTTTAAACAACTTATAGTCTTTAACCAATTTAATTCTATAATAAAACTACTCTCTTGTGGTTTTTTAAAATCATCAACAATTATAGAAAAGTTTGATGAATCACATGAATTTTCTTCTTCACTCTCATTCAATCTAAACATATTGTTATTACTATTATACTGAGACATATTCAAAAGTCTATAACTTTCAAAATTATTATTAAGAGAATCATTATTGATTTGAAATTTTAATAATAATCCAAATTTAGAATCAAATCTTAAAGATCTTTTCAAAAAACCATTAAATTTTATACCATCACTATTAAAATTACCTTTTACAGGACTATTATTATCATTAAAAAAATTAAAAGATGCGTTCATTGGTAGTGCATAAACTCTTTCATTGGTGTGATTGTAAGATATCATTTCATTTATATTCTCCAGTCTATACTTAAAATCATTATTTAAAGATACCATTCTTATTGGAACTTGGAAATCATGTGTAATTATCCTATACTTTTCTTTAAGCTTTGAAATAGATTCTCCAGGTAACTCAGAATCATAATAGCTATCAAATTGATTGTTGTAATCATTTGGATTATTTGTTATCTTAAAACCTTGTCTATTCCTTTTTTCACCCAAATCCGGATCAAGAGACTCTGAAGAATATTTTAATCCATCTGCTTTAATATATTCAGAATAAAAAATATTGAAGCAACCTAAACCAGATATATTTTCACTGCTATTACTATTACTTTGACTTTTTAAATTCCAACTTTTCGGAACTTTAATTAACTTAAAGGTTAAATCACCATATGATTCAACTCTTTTACCATCACTCGCACTTTGTTTCCTTAAATCATTTAGTTTAATCATATCATTCATAAATTCAGAGCTACCACCAATGTTATTATTGTAATTAGATTTATTCTCTTGAAAAATTTCATTACCAGCATCATCGTTATCACCTAATCTAAGACCAACTAATACATTGCCATCAGTGTTATTGCCATTCTCATTTCTTGTAGATAAGAAATGGTTTAAATAATTGTTATTTTTATAAGATATCAACTGGTCATATTTTTTTAAAATTTGTAATAAATTCTTTAAATTAACTTTAATTATTACTAAATTTCCATCCCCTCTTTGATTTTGTGTTGAGATTTTGTAATCTTGAAAAAAGTCTTTTATATAAAACATTACGCTGATCGTATTAATAGGGTTTTTGTTATGACTAATGTCATCATCATTTAAAGTCGATGTGGCTAGATATATTCTATCGTCATAAAACTTTATTATAATATGGTCACTATCATTCTTACTATTTATCAAACTATTAATACCAGTATTATTATTCGTGCTAAGTGTTGATGTATAAAATCTAAAAATTGTTAATAACTTTATAAGAAGTCTAAATGACTTGTTGCATGAATGATTATGTAATTTATTAATAGTAAATTGTAACTTCATATTAAGTTAAATCTTTTGGGCCTATTAAAGCTAGTTTTTTTCAATGAATAAAATATCAATTAAGGTGTTTAAATCATGAATTTTAATAATTAAATTACGCGTCCTATTTAAAAAAAAAAAAAAAAAGATATATAAATAAATAAAATATCAATGTTTAATATTTAATATTTTACTCTCGCAATAATAACAATAATAACAATAATAATAAATTTGCTTGTAATTAAATTAATGAGTTGACTTTTTGATTATTCTTTTTGAATCAGGAACTTCAACATTTTCAGTGTCTATAATAGTTTGGCATATCTTATTATTAAGATTATCGATATTTGTAAAATATAAATCTCTATTAAAAACCAAATTATTTGAAACAATATAGTTTATTAGATCTCTTAAAGAAACTTTATTATCATTTGTAAAAGCAAGTTTTAACACTTCAAATGTACTCAAATTTTTCAACTTATTATCGTATATTATACCGGGTCTAAAGATAACAGCATCTAGTTGTTTATCTTTTGTTTTTTCTATTAACAACTTTTCAGATAATCTTTTAGAATTTATATAATTTTCATCGGTAAACATAGATTTATTTGCAGAAATATAGATTAGCTTTGTTTTTGGATTAGAAACATTATTGGCTATATTTTCTAAAGATTTATAGTTCCATTTATAAAACTGGCTTATATCATTAGCTCTAATGGCATCTTTATCATTAGCTAATTTATTATTCAAAGACGAGCAAACATAGTTACTTAAAACTTTTGGAATATTACAAACAGACTTATTATTTATTAGTTGTTTATAAGCTATATTCGGGTTGAATATACCTATGGAATGTATAATATATTTACATTTTAAATTTTTACCATGGCTAGGTAATAAGTCTTTAAATGTGGATTCATCAAAGCAATTGATATTATTGAATAAATAAACGTTTTTAAAAATGAGCTCGTGATCTACAGAATTCTTTTTAGAAGAAGCTACTATAATATTATATTTCTCATTTAATTTATACTTATTAATCATTCGATTAACCAAATTACCACCTAGGTAACCTGTACCACCAAACACAAGTATATTTGGTAAATTTTTATTCTTTATAATAGAAGGGTACATATATTTTAAATAATAGTATTTAGTTTCTGTTTTAGCAGGTCATTGTAACTTTTTTTTATAAAAAAAAACTACATTTCTAATAAGTTTAGTATCAATTAGCTAAACAATTTATGTTTTATTTCTTTTTAATAAAAAATTATTAAGAAAATAAAAAAAAAACAATATTAATCACATGATTATATTAAAATATAGCATATATATCACAATATTAGGAAAAAAGATTTTAGATAAACCTTAAAATAAAAACTAAATGAAATGATTGATTTAGAAAAAAAATTTAAAATTATACTAACTAGATAATAAAAATGTCTAAATACATCCTTGTAATAGACCCCTATATAAAAAAATTAGTGATTGGCAAAAAGCTGTAAAATTGAAAACAGAAAAAAAAAAAAATTAAATGTGTTTCAAAATAATTACTTTCCTAGTATTAAAAATGCGTATGCTTAATTCCTGTTTCTTAATTTCCCTACCTATTTTTATATGTATAGTCTTGTTTTTTCATTAAAATAAAAATTTGATACGTAATAATAAAAAAAAATAAAAAAAAAAACAAGAGTCTTTTTTTTTTAATTATAAAAAAATTTGTATACAAAAATATGCATGTATATATACATAGATAATAATTATATGCCAAGCTGTACTTTTTTTATTTGAAAAAAAAGTTTAATAGATAACAATAAGGTAAAAATAAACCAGAAATTTTTTTTAAAAATTTGATGGTTTCTGAAGATCAAGAAGATTACTTCCATTACAATGGACCGATAAGTAATCACACATCAAGAAATAATAGCATAACTATTTGTAAAAAAACTACACCAATATTAAAATCAAAAGATTCTAATGAGAATGTTACTATAAATAATAAAATTGAATTTTTACCTTGTAAGAAGGTAAGATCGCAAGATATATGCATAAATAAATATGCATCTGCTAAGCATGATGAAAAGTTATTTAGCAATTTTGTGGTTAATAAAAATGGTGCTTATGAACTACCAAAATCACCTATGCCCAAAGGGATAATGGTAGATGATAGTGAAGAGGAATTTGATGAGGAGGATGATGATGATATTTTACCAAGAAATTTAGAAGATGAAGAGGATGATGATGACGAGGATGATGATGATGACACATCATATGGAAATAACTACACATATGAAGACAAAAACCTTCTTCGAACTGAGTCTACAAAATCACTAGTCAAAGTAAACCCACTTCTCTTCAATTCTGAATTTCCACATAAAGCACCAATCTCTACAAATTTCCAACTTGGTTGTAATCGTGAACTTAATGATCCGGATATTAAGCATACAACCCTACCAAGAACACCATTTCCCAAAAACCAAATTAAAACTTGTTCCCTACCAAATGAAATTTTAATTGAAAAGAATGAATTTAACTTAAATATGACTAACTCCACTATGATCTGTAAAAGGAAATCTCTTTCAACTACACAAGCGCCGGCTATATCAATATTAAAACCTACAAAATAAAACATTATAATTTTAAAATTAGTAAATATGTAATATATCATTTGTTTAATATATATAGAAAAAGAATGTATGTAAAATCAACTATTCATTTTCTTTGATCATTTCTTTTTTCAATATTACTATATTTAACTTATATATTCATTACATCTTATTTATCTAAGTTATATTTTATTAAGTCATGACAATCTTTACTTTATCATCTTTGACCAAATTAGTTCTAACTAAGACTGCATTTTTGTAATCATTATCTTTAAATCTTTTTACGCCATCTTCTAAAGTACTTACAATCCCACTGCTTAGATGTCTATTAGAAACTCTTTTTTCTAAATCATTATCATTAGCGTCTATAAAATAACACAAATATGGTAAGTTGTTCTTATTTAATTCATCTACTATGCTTCTTCCATAATTCTCTTCATCAAATAGATTATACAGTCCTTCTAAAATACAAATTTTCAAATTACTAGTATATGAAGTATCAAGTTCATAAACATTTTCTTTAGGATCTTTATCTTTATGATTAAACCCAGGATATTTTAAAATAAATGAATTTGTTTTGTTTTCTTTAAAGCATTTGAATAATAAACTATAAAAATTTAAATAATTCTTTGAATCAAATGTTTTATAGTTTCCTCTATTCTTAATTGCCCAATCAGGATCTTTGTATTTGGATAATATATTCAATGGAATATGGAATCCATCCATTGGTACCATATTAACAGCTTCTTGGTTTATATCTTTTTGTAAAACGTGTATTTCAACACTATTTTTAGAACCTCCTAATGATTGTATTGAAAAAAACTTGTTTCCTTGCTCATCACTTTTCAATATTTTATAACTACTAAAATGTTTGATATCTTTGTCATAGCAAACATCTTTTAATGAATTTATATCATATTCTTTATCTGAGGTAGTAAAACTTGAAGTTAAATCATCTATATTACCTTCTTCACTTTTCATTTGTTTGATTTTAGCACATTCGTTATTTTCATTATTTTCAAAATATTGGTTTAAACGAGTTTGTAATAATTGAGCTATGGTTGTCTTTCCACCACCTGGAACACCACCTATAACAACAAAAAGAGGTGTGTTCAATTTATCTTTTACAATAGAATCATAATTAGAGATTATTTCTTTAAATAAAGTATCAGCTATACTTGAATTTTGTTCAGAGTAGTTATCAGCCATCAGTTAATAGATATCTTTCTTGGGTTTAAAAACGTAAATAACGTATTTCTTTTCAATATTTAGATTTTTTTTAAGCTTTAAAAGCTTCTTCTCTTAATTATACCAAACATATATAAGATTATCTACTATTATTTATACTTTTAACGTTTTATTCTTGTTTTTAAAAAAAAAAAATTAACATAATTCAAGTTACCGGGATTCTGTTATCCGAATTTATTCAATATAGCCATTTATATTTCAAAGTTTTAGCTAGAGCTTCTTTTTTTTTTCAAAAGGGATTAATAATTCTTAATTTAACTTAATATCATATATATCATTTGTAACAAATTACTAAAATATAGAAAGAAACCCCCACTTATTTTAAAACAACTATGTCTTTTTTTTTGAAGAATATGGTAGGTTTAATGCTCCATTCATGTACTGTTTTGATAGCAACTCCTGTTCAGCTTCATTCAAATGGGAAAAATTACGTTCCATTAGATTCTTGACTTTTTCTAATCTTTTATTAAATCTTGAATTAATGTTATCATGGACAGTTTGTAAATGTCTAACTATGGAATCTTTCCTCATAAACACCTTATCGCAATATTTGTGTGAACATGCCATTTTAGGATATGAATCACTTTTTATATTTAATATCTTTTTCATTTCATCATTTAATCTTGAAATATGTTGCAAAGCACAATGTCTTCTTAGTCTTCCAGGTGAAGTCATTCCTAAATATTTCCAGCAGCAGTCATTAAATGGGCATTTGTATGGTCTTGTAAACTCTATAGAATCTAAATGTCTTGCATAATCTAAAATTGATGGAAATTTGGATGTACAATGTAAACAACAGAATAATCCCTTTTTAGGTTTTGATAGCTGCTCTAAAGTGAAATTAGGATCCTTTAATAATGCTTCTGCTACACTTTCTTTTGCATTCGGTATATTATTTCTCCAATTTAAATTAATATCATTATTTTTATTAATATTAATCTTCATATCAGAGTTTTTCATTACAAGATTACCAGAAGATGTTAATAATTGATAAGGAACATTTGATTTTTGCTTTCTTTGAATCTTTGGTTTATTTTTAAAAATATCTTCTAATTTGTTAACTACTTTATTTGAATTATTTATATCTTCAATATCTGCCTCTTCTTGTGTCTTTTCTGTTTTTGTTATATCTTTATTTTCTTTTAAATTGTCATTATTTATAATTACAGGGTCAATATTTGTTTTTAAGTTATCAATTTTACTTATTTGTGGATTATTTAAATCATCACGTACTAATTTTTCATTTAAATCTAAAACATGTATATTGTTATTTGGCTTAGATATGTACTGTGCTTTAATAGATTCATTACTGGCTAATGAATTAATCTTTTTATTAATATTTGTTTTTTTAATTTTATTGCTGTTTAAATTTAATGCTAATGTTTGAGACTCATTAGTTGGAGAAATATTTGATTTTATCTTTTTTTTATTAACATTTTTTTTAATAGCATTCATGGTGGATTTCAAAGCTTTCTTAACACTGCTCACTTCTTTTGTCTTTGTAATATTATTGTTTAAGATAGATGAGAAATTTGTACTCATTGTTCCATCTGATGTACTACTTCCCTGCATCAAATCTTCTAAATTACTTTTATTATTAAATTGCGAAGCTGGTGAAAAGTAACTATTAAATGGAGATATTATTTTCAACTTTTTTAAATGACCACTTGTATCTAATGCAGAATATAAGCTATCCATTTTATTTGAATCAGAGCTTTTTTTAGCAGACATAAATGTCTGTAGTTGGTAATTGTTAAAAACTTTATTATTAAATGAGCTTTTAGTACTATTAACTGGAGAAAATGACGTTAAATTACTTTTGTCACCATTCAGAGCATCCTGCTTAATTTGATCAACAAGTTGCCTTGTAGACCTAGAAAGTATATCTTCATTATCAATAAAATCAAAATGTGTGTCAATGTACTGTGGTATCATGTTATCTACAGAGTTGTCTGTTTGTAAAATGCTTGGCCTGATAGAAACATTATATCTTTTTTCTAATTGGATATTTAAATTATTGTTATTATTTATTATTATTGGAGTAGGTCTTTGCTTCTTTTTGCTAAAATTGCTTTTTATAATATCATTTGATATTTTTTCTTTTATTTTATATTTTAAATCTAAATTTTCATTGCCAGTAACTATACTAGATTTATCATTATAAATATCTTCTTCTTCTTCTTCTAATCCTAATTCTGTAGCTTTATCTTTTAAAACTAAAAGATTAATAATATCTTTATCTGGATTTTCTGTTTCTTGTTGAAATGGATTAGCTATTGGATTTACATCTGGTGATGTTAAAAAATTATATTTTATATTTGCACCCATTATAGCATCACCATAATCAACTTCAACACTATCCGTGTGAAAAGCGCTATTACTTTCATTTCTTAAATTCAAATCTTCCGGTTTATTTATTCTTAACTTAGTTTTTTTTGTTTTATTTAAAGAATTAAATGATTGGTTTTTTTCTGAATCTTTTAATACTTCTTCATTTGTATCTTTTAATAACACAAAAATATTGTTTTCGTCAGTTGATTTATTTGGCATGGACGGTATTCTTTCACTGGAATAGCCATTCTGGTGCTTGTTCAATAATAATACTTGTGGTTGAATATCACCTTTTGCTTTTATTGTCTTTTCAAAAGAATTATTTAAAGAATCTAAATTTGAAAAACTTTCAGAAGAGCCTAATTGATTTAAAGTAAATTTTTGAACTTTTTCACTTTCATTAACGTCCAAACTTAACTTATGTGCTCTTTTAAAAGCTTCAAATCCTTCTTCATCTTTCTTTTCTTGTAAATTTTCTTCATATTCATTGTTATAGTATCTTGAATTAAACGGAATATCACCCCATGATCCAGTTCCAGAAAGTATTGGTTCATTTGGAAAATATTGAAAATTAATTGGTGATATATTTGTTGAACCAGTTAAAAACATAGAACTGTTAATTAATCCACCTGTTGAAAATGAATAACTTGGTCTACCATTTCCATAATTTGTATTAGTGTAAGTTTTTTTGTTCAAAGTATCCAATCCTGTTTTTGCTGAAAACAAGTTGTTATTTAAAAATGGTGTAGTTGCTGAATTTAATGAATAATCAAAAGGATTGTTCTTTAGCAATTCTAATTTCTCAGGGTTTGATAAATAACTATTGGAAGGAAAATAGTTTGAATTAGAAGAATTTAATAAATTATTAAAACCTGGTTTTAAAAAATTTCTTTGATTAAAATAATTACTAGACTTAGCCGAATTCAACTCAGTAGTATGTTTTTGCTGATCGGTTTTTTTTAAATACGCATCTAACTCATTAATTTCACCTTTTTCCAATAAAGAATCCATTTCAAAATTTAATTTTTCAGAAAAACTATCAGCTGTATATTGTGCTTGATATGATAATGGAAGCATATTACCATAAATCATGTACTGGTTGTTAGCTATATTAGGAGCTTCGCTGATTGGGTTAATACCATGTAGTGAAGTACGTGGACTTTCAGCTTTTAAAAGTGATATAGGCTGTCTTACTACATCACTTTGACTCCCATTTTGAATTTTTGAATTTATTTTATTTTCAAATTCTTTGTTCATATTATTTTTCATTGTCTCATGTTGTAAATTTTCATAAACAGGCTCATCATTAATATTATAATTATCCATGTTTCTAATGGGCTTGTAAATATATTAATATGTTTCTAAGCAAAGTATGTATTTAATCTATATAATCGTTTGATTTATTTTTAATACAATGTACTTAGAAATACTGATGTAATTAAAATGTATATTATATAATTTAAATAATATACCGATTTTTATGGTTTATATAAGATGATTAAATCATAAAAATAATATTATAACAGATTATTAGATAATTATTATCATAAATAAATTACTAATGAAAACTAGTAGTATCATTAATCTTAAAAACAAGATGTACTCACTTTTTTTAAAAAAATTAATAGGAAAATAAAAAGAGAGGGGGAGGGAGAAAAAAAAAAAAAAAAAAAAAAAAAAAAAAAAAAATTTTATACCAAATTCTATTAATTAAATCTATTTCTGCATTTTAAAAAAATGATAATAATAAGGTTAAGAATAATGTTTTAAAAACACACAAATATAAAAATTAATAAGAATTATCATTTATTTATTTAAAACTTTTCTTTAAATAATAAAATTTTAATAAATTTAATAAAAACCTATACTTATATAATCTTTTTAAAATATATATTTATTTAAATAATCATATCAGCATTTTTAATTAAATGCTTAGATTGTGATTAAAAATTTCCTAAAAGAGTAAAAATATGTATAAGCAACACAATAAGTTTTTTTTTTTATGAAACTTTTATTAATTATAATTTTTTTATTGAAAACAATTAAATTGAAAATTTATATAAAGTTAAATATGATTTTCTAATCAATCTAAAAGATAAGTTTCTTCGATAAACTTTATCTTGAAAAAGATTGAAATTTTGTTTTTTCTTTTCTTTTAAATAAAAAATTTAAAAAAAAGTTGTAAAAAAAAGTATCTGTCATTCACTATTCTATAATGTTATTGCTAAATATAAAGATTGAGTTCTTTATTTTAGTTTTTTTATTTGATTTTATTCACTTGAAAGAATTAAAAATTGATGTTAAACCAGTAACAATAAAAGCTAAAAAATATTTATTTTAATTTTAAAACTTAGTTGTTTTCTGGTCTTAACTTTCTAACTTCCTTACCAACTCTCCAGATTTCCATAGCTCTGATGGTTTGTAATTCAGCTTCTAACTTTTCTCTGTAATCAACTTGAGAGTTGAAGTCTAAAGATCTTTGAGTTTCAGAACCATCCTTAACAGACTTGTATAAATCTTCAAAGACTGGCTTTAAGGCCTTCTTGAAAATTGGGTACCAATCTAAAGCACCTCTTCTAGCAGTAGTAGAACAAGCATCGTACATGTAATCCATACCGTACTTACCAATTAATGGGTATAAGGATTGAGTAGCTTCTTCAACAGTTTCGTTGAAAGCTTCAGATGGAGAGTGACCGTTTTCTCTTAAAACTTCGTATTGAGCTAAGAACATACCGTGGATACCACCCATTAAACAACCTCTTTCACCGTATAAATCAGAGTTAACTTCCTTTTCAAAGGTAGTTTGGTAAATGTAACCAGCACCAACACCGACAGCTAAAGCTTGAGCCTTTTCGTGAGCCTTACCGGTAACATCGTTCCAAACAGCGTAAGAAGCGTTAATACCTCTACCTTCCTTGAATAAAGATCTAACAGTTCTACCAGAACCCTTTGGAGCAACTAAGATAACATCAATATCAGTTGGTGGTTCAACGTGAGTTAAATCCTTGAAGACTGGAGAGAAACCGTGAGCAAAGTATAAAGTCTTACCCTTAGTTAATAATGGCTTGATTTCATTCCAAGTTTCAGATTGAGCAGCGTCAGATAATAAGTTCATGACAACAGTACCTCTTTGGATAGCTTCCTTAACATCAAATAAGTTCTTACCTGGAACCCAACCATCTTCAATGGCAGCTTTCCAAGAAGCACCATCTTTTCTAACACCAACAATGACGTTTAAACCATTGTCTCTCATGTTTAAACCTTGACCGTAACCTTGGGAACCGTAACCAATCATAGCTAAGGTGTCGTTCTTAAAGTAGTCTAATAACTTTTCCTTTGGCCAGTCAGCTCTTTCGTAGACAGTTTCAATTTCACCACCGAAGTTGATTTCCTTAATACCTCTGGTTGCGTTGATTTGAACTGGAGCAACGGTAGATCTTAAGAAAGATTGAGAAGCAACCTTGTTTAATAAAGATAAGTTTCTCTTAGCAGTTAAAGTTCTGGAGTTGCAAATAATGGAGGAAGCTAATTTTTTAGCAGCTGGAGTTCTAAAAGCCATGTTGTAATTTGAATTTAATAAATAATATTAATTGTAAAACAATAAATAATATGTTTTTGTATGGTTCTTATTATAATTTTTATTTTAATATTAATATTATTTAAATAATGGAAAAATAATTAAATTAATTCTAACTTTTTTATAAAACCTTTATCCCTTTATATATGTTTAAAATCAAAAAAAAAAAAAAAACTAATAATTTTAACACAATTATAAAAGGCTATTTTTTAAATTTTTCATAGTAAAAAGTTTATTTTGATGACTAAATTATTAAAACTTTTTAAAGAAAATTCACTTTTTTTTTTTCTGAATGAAATATTTTAAAGTCGGTGAAATTTTTTGCCGCAATTTTAATGAGTAATACATCAATTCTAAAGGTTCTTGTGCATTTTTTATCCAAAAAAAATATTTATTTTAAGAATTTGTATCATAAATAGAAATCACGGCAATTATTTAGTATATATAACACCGGCCCGGTGGCATTTTCCCTTAAAAAATGTTGTTTTTTTAAATCAAAAAAAAATCTTGTTCGCCGAAATTTAAAAATTACGGAAACACATGTATGTTTCTGCGGAGCTAAAAATATATTCGGGTAAAACTGCATTGACAGTTTACCCGAACAAAAGTTGTCAATAAGAATGATTACTTTTTCAACATGAAAAAAAAGAAATATATATATTTTTTTTTTTTTTTATGTATGACTCAAGAAAGAAAACACCATTTTTTTTTCATTTTTTTTGTTTAATTTTTAATATTTATATTAAAATTAAAAAAAAACAAAGCAAAACAAAAACCAAACAACAATACATATATATATATATATTATAACCAATATGAGTGCAGAAAAAGATTACTTAACCATTGCAATTCAATCAAAAAAAGCAGCAAATATATTAAAAACTGTTTCTAATAAAAAAAGATGTGAACTTTTATACAAAATACATGATATTTTAAAAGACAATGCTGCTGCTATTCAAGAAGCTAATCAAGAAGATCTTAAAGAATCTATTGAAAATAATCTATCTTCATCTCTTATTAAGAGATTGGACTTATTTAAAAATAATAAATTTGAAATAATGTTGCAAGGTATTGAAGAAGTTATTGCTTTAGAAAATCCATTAGGTAAGATGTTAATGAAAAGACAATTAGATGAAAATTTAACATTGTATAAAAAAACAGTCCCAATTGGTTCATTATTAGTCATATTTGAAAGTAGACCAGAAGTTATTGCCAATATTGTTTCATTATCTATTAAATCTGGTAATGCATGTATTTTAAAAGGTGGTAAGGAATCCTTACACACTTTCAAAATTATGGCTAAATTAATTAATGAAACTTTAGAAAATAACTTTGAAACATATGGTATTCCAAAAGAATCAGTTCAACTAATTGAAACTAGAGATGATGTTAATAATTTATTAGGTATGGATGATTATATTGATTTAGTAATTCCAAGAGGTTCTAATGCATTAGTTAAAAAAATCAAAGATATGACTAAAATTCCAGTTTTAGGTCATGCAGATGGTATTTGTTCTATATATGCAGATGAAAATTTAAAGTCTTTAGATAATGCTAAGAAAATTATTATTGATTCTAAAACAAATTATCCAGCTGGTTGTAATGCTGTAGAGACTTTGTTAATTAATAAAAAATTAGATAACTGGGATGTCTTATTAAAAACATTGATTGAATCTAAAGTCACAGTTCATTTAATGAAAGATGTTAAAGAAGAATTTTTAAAACTAAATCCAACTTTTGAAAGCAATGAATTTGTAACTGATGTCAATGAAAATGAAGATTTTGATAAAGAATTCTTATCCTTTGATATTGCTGTTAAGTTTGTCTCTACTGTAAGAGAAGCTATTGATCATATTAATCAACATGGATCTAAACATACCGATTGTATTTTAACAGATGATGAAAAAACTGCCAAATACTTTTTAAAATCTATTGAATCATCATCAGTTTACTGGAATTGTTCAACAAGATTTGCCGATGGTTTCAGATATGGTTTTGGTACTGAAGTTGGTATTTCTACATCCAAAATTCATGCTAGAGGTCCAGTAGGTTTAGATGGTTTAGTTACATACCAATACCAAATTATTGGACAAGGTCAAATTGCTGGTGACTACTTAGGTTCAGGTGGTGACAAACAATTCAATCACAAAGATTTAGATTTTTCTCAAGAAAATGACGATGACGATGAATAATGTCTTTTCTTTTTTTTCTTTTATAAAAAAAAAAATTATAAATATATATCTAAACCTAATAACATATTAAATTTTATATATAAACATAATCATTAAATTCTAGGACCTGGTTTACTAGTATCATACAATCTAATTAATTTTTCTTGAATACCATTATCTTCTTCAGATTGTGAAAATGCAAATCCTCTTTGTTTCTTCATTCTTTGAACTTGTCTAACCCTTCTAATAGCCTTTTGGAATTGTTCTAATCTAGGTCTATTATCATCATCACTTTGCTTAGATTTTTGAAATTCTTGCACTAAATGGTATGAGGTTGGAATATAATTTCTTTTATAATATTTATAAAGGATATCTCTTAATAAACATAAAGTTGGAAGACCAAAGCACATGAACCAAAAGGTAAATGCAGTATAATTATGAGTAACAGTACCCCTCAATTCATAAGAAATATCCCAATGTGGTAAGATGGCAGAATAAATAGGATAAAACAATAACCAAAATATTAAAGATCCAGGTATTGCTATGATGGTATATTTGGTCCATTGATTTGTAATTAAAGCAGCTTTTCCTAAAACAGTAACTAAACTACTAGTATAAACAGCTACACCCCAAGTAGCACGGTCAGCTGTTTGGCCATGCATAAATAATGCATTACCATATCTATAAAATAATATAGACCCAATAAAAGTTAAAAGTGAGTGATAAAATCCATTTATAATCCAACCCCAAAAAATTCTAACGTTAAAAAATTCAGAATTTTGACCACATATGTATAACTTTGGATATTTTTCTAATAATCTTGAATTAACAAATTGATCTAAAATACCTAAAACTAAAGGTGGCATAACAGTAAAGAATACGTTATAATATGTCATAATCCACGATTCCATTATTGATTGACCAGAGAAACAATTCATGAAAACATACCAAAACTGAGTCATATACAATGCAATATTTTTATAAAAAGAATATAAAATAGCTTGTGAAATTCTTTGATAAGACCAAGACCCATGAACAAGTAATAATTTTTGCAAGTGTTTAAATTGACCAATTGCAAAATCTGCTGATCTTGCAGCTTGTGTACCTTCTAAACCAGTGATACCAATACCTACATGTGCAGCTTGAATCATTGATACATCATTTGCACCATCACCTATAGCAACACATAAATCAGATGTTTTTCTTTTACACATCTTAACAACCAATGCTTTTTGTAAAGGAGAGACTCTACAACAAATAACCGCTTTACATAATTTACCTAATGTCATTAAATAATCTTCTAAATCTGGCTCTAAAGCATATCCTAAAGATTTCCCATCAATAACAAGTGCTAAGTTTTGCATATCTTGTTTAGATACATTTAGTTCTTTAAATGCCCTAAACTTTTCAATAAAATTTTGTCTAGTATCTTCTTTATTCTCTTCATTTATTATCAATAGATTCATATCCTCACTTAAAAGCTTACAACTCATACCGATATTAATCGCAGTTTCTTGTTTGTCCCCTGTTAAAACCCAAACTTTGATATTTGCATCTTGTAATGTTTGAATAGTTTCAGGAACTCTGTCTTGTAATTTATCTTCAATAGCAGTACAACCCAATAAATTTAAATCGCATTCAATTAATTCAGCAACAGTGTCTATCTTTTCTGACCTATTAATTAGACTTGTTGAAGCTTCTAAGTATTTTTCTTGCCAATCATTATAGTCAGTAACAGATAAATCTTTATATGCAATACATAAAGTTCTCAATCCTTCAACTGCATAATCTTCTAAATGTTTAGTGGTAGCTTCTACATACTTTGTCGCATTCATATCATTATTGCTTAATCTTTCCAAAATTACAGTATCTGCACCTTTACATAATAATTTTATAGAGCCATCTGGAAATCTAAAAATAGCACTCATTCTTTTTCTTGTAGAGTTAAATTCAATTATGTTTAAAAGTTCATAGCTTAAAGATTCATTGGTTTTTCTTTTATTTATAACTACAGAATCAGGTTTTCTAATGGTAAATGTATATCCTAAAGTAGAAGCACCATCCACTAAAGCAGCTTCATCTGGTGAAGAAGCTTGATATTTAATCTCGCCATCAGTTACTTCTGGTATAACAGTATGACAAATTGCCAAAAGAGTTAAAAATAAGTCCATATCTTTAGACTCCTCAGAATCTCTATTATTTTTTAATTTATCAAAAAGATCATCAAATGAATTAAATCCAACTTCGATTCCATTATCAAACTCTGCTTCTTGATCTTCAGGTATCTTTTCGATATAGCATTTACCAGCTATTGAACAAGATTTAAACTCCATAATATTTCTTGTTAAAGTACCTGTTTTGTCACTAAACACATATTTTATTTGACCTAGCTCTTCAACTAATGATGATGTTCTAACAACTGTTGGAGTATCAGTCTCCTCAGTATACAAATCAATATCACTAGCAATTAAATATGATTGGTAATATTTAATCATTTCTAAAGTTACAAACATTGAAATAGGTACTAGATTAGAATATAAAATCCAAAAAGTTAATAAATTTTTAAAAAACAAACCAGTTTTATTAACATTATCTAGATATAAGTAACCTAAATTTTGCTTTTGAACACTTATTTGAGCAATATTTCCTAAGGATGATATAACTGAAAAGAAAATTAAAATTCCAAATAATGAAATAATTTGCATATTAATAACTCTTTCAACTGCAGTTTGTTTAATAGGTGTTTTGGTTGCATTTCCCATTAATTTTGTTTCATGACCAGTATTAACAACAATACCATAACACCATCCAGTATTTCTAATTACAGCACCTCTTAAAATCATTTGTTCAGGCATTAAAGCAATTTTTTGCTTAGCTTGTTCATTTAATGAAAAATCTAAAACACCTTCATAAGTGTATAAACTTGAATTTGGGGCTTCTGAAATTAGTACCCCAGACATACTTGCTAACTCTGAAGAAGTTTTGATTTGTTTAGTTTCTACTTTAGATTGCTTGATTTTCAAATTTGTTTCACCATCTAAATTTGCAGTTTCAATATAACAAACACCTTCTGGCTCAGATGAAGATAATAATATAAAGTCAGCAGGTACATTTTCTTCAGATTTTAATTTAATTATATCACCTACCTTTAGATCTAACCATTTTTTAGTTATGAATTCTTTGTTATAGATATCTAATACTTCAATAGGAGAACGGTTTAATTCTTGATCAGATCTATTTCTCTTGACATCTTCAAAGCATTCTTTCATAGCAGACACAAACAAGACAACTGCTAATGTACCAATAGTTGTATATCTATTAGTTGGTGATACATCAGGAACTTGTTGAATTATAGCAGTGAATAAAAAGAAAAGATTCGCATATTTAGAAAATTCTTGAAATAAAAATTTGGGTAAAAATGTAGCAAATGTATACTTAGTTGTAGAAACTTTATTGTTTTTAAATGCATGATTTAAAGAAGGTTCATTAATGGTAATATTCCTAGGCTCTGTTGAAATAGAATACTCAGAGTTTTTTCCAAATATATATTTATCCACAATTTTTTTTATATTAAATTCGTTTGTGCTATTATCTATATTAAAATCTTCATCATTATCACTGTTTCTTAAATTTTTGTATGAATTCATTTCATATCCACCTTCATATGATAGTTTTGTATTTAAATCAGATTCATCATTTGTAGTAATAGATTTAGTATTTTTTCCAAAAATTCTAGACAGAAATCCAGCTTTCTTTACATTATGTAGATCAATTGTACTTACAGGTTCTGAGTTTGTAAATGTTTGATCTTCTAAAAAATCGTCATCCATGATATTATGTTGATCAGAAAACGGACTTTCGTGGGTTTCGTTTAAATCATCTAAATCTATAGTTTCAAAAAGTTCATTTCTATCACTAAATGGGTTTACTTTATTCTGTTTTTCTGTAAAATTTTCTAAATGATCTAAATCATCATTAAGAAGATCTATATCATAAAGATCATCGTTATGTACATTATCTTTATTAAAACTCATGGTATTGTTTTAAAATGGATATATATTTATTTTTAATGATTATAAATAATATTTTATTGTTTAATGGTTTATATTAGTGTATGGTTTTTATATCTTTATACTAAGCTAAATAATTCTAAAAAATATTTATCATTTGTTTATTATTGTTATTAATATCTAAGTGTCAATATTTTATTTTTTCACAAACATTTTTTTTCTTATAATTAGCATTCTAATGTTTAAAAAAATCTATATATATATATATGTATAAATAAAAATGTGATCGGGTAAATTTCAGATAATATATACATATTGATTTTTTTGTTTTTTTAAACTATTAAACAAAAATAATCAGGAAATAAAACTTACTAAAAACTATGAAACTTATAAACAAAAATGTAATAATAATAACAGTATAAATTAAATATAAATTTATAAAAATGATGAATGAAATTTTGAAAAAAAAAAAAATGAATCACTATAAAAGATACATTTTAACTTAAGCCAATTCTTCTTGGTTAACATCTCTTTCTTCTTCATATTCAATTTCAATTTGTGGACGAGAACCACGTAGTTTCTTCTTATCCTTAGGACCAGCTTGTTTCTTTGAACGTTTACTTCCGGATTGTTCAGTTTCACTGTCACTATCTTCTTCACTTTCACTTTCACTTTCATCACTATATTCAGAATGTTCAGAAGCATCATCTAACCATTTTTCTAGATCTTCCATATCAACAAGTTCATCTTCTTCGCCATCATCTTCAACATATTCAATTTCATTTTCTTCTTCTTCTTCGTCTTCATCTTCCCAATCTTCTTCCATTTCTTCTTCCATTTCATCTTCCATAGTATTCATAACCTTCTTCCAAATCTTTTCATCAACATTCAATGGTTTATCACCATAAGCACCACTCTTTAATCTATCTAACAATTCCTTTTCAATTGCCTTTTCAATCTTGGCAGCGGCTAATGCCTTTCTTTCTCTATTTTCTTCTCTTCTCTTAACCTTTGGTGCAATACCAACATAATGTCTTTCATCTTCTCTTAAAGCTAATCTTCTTTCTGTAATCGCAACTTGTGTTAATCTTGTTAATCTTTGTTTACATTTATGAATCAAAAACTTATTCCAATATATTAAGTGATCATCAACTTGAGTTAGTGCTTTTTTATAGTTTTTAGATAATCTAATTCTTTCCCACATTTTAGCAGGGGTGTGTGCTCTTTCAGCTGTTTTCATGTATAAATAAAGTCTACCATCAACATTCTTGATAGTAGCATATCTTGCATTGGCTAGTGGACATGATTGTCTACTACAAAAACCAGTTACATTATATTCATTTCTACAGAAATTTTGGTTTTTGTCTGTTTTGAACTTATAAGAACAAAAACCTTGATTAATAGTTTGCCAAATAACTTCGTCAGACATGATGTGTTTTTTTTTTAATGACTAATAATAATAAATACTACTGTTTCAGGCTCTTCAGGTTTATAGACTCAACTCTAATTATATAGTTAATAAAAACTAATATTATTTTTTTTAAGAAAATGATAAACTATATAAAAATACTTCATGTTCTATAAATTTTAAGAAAGAAAGAAAAAGAAAAAGTTTTATTAAATTTTAAAATTCCAAAAAAGTAACAATTTCACTTTTTATAGCATCAAAGTCCTAAAATGGTAAATGAATATTAATGTCACTTAATGTTCTAATAAAAAGAAATTTTTTTTTTTCTTTTAATATTTAACTCCGATTTTGTTAATACAATTTCATGTAAACTAGTATAATATGCAAAACACTAAGAATAAATAAATTATAATTATGTATATATTTGTATAGGTAATTGTTATTGTTTTGACATTTTTACTTTAATTTCTTAGTGATTATAATCTAATTTTTATTTCAAAAATCAATTTAATTTAAAATCTTATTGCAATATTTAAAACACGTGATTAATTGTTTACACTATAAACAATTAAAAGTAAACTTAAAAACACGATTAAGTATATTTATGCTATCAAGTCAACAGATTCGTATTAAATAAAACATAAAGTATGTAAAAGACTAGCTAGTAAAAATTATTATGTTATCAAAAGTATTTGTTTTATATTATTTATTCTAATATTTTATTAAAATATTTTTATGCATTTTAGCTCTTTTAAAAATTAATGTTTACAAATAAATATATAAAATTAAATCACATGTAAATATAAAATGTAATCATTATAAAAAATATAATTATTAATTTTAAAAAAATAAAGAAAGTGTTTTTTAAATATTGTATAATATATAGTTGTAATACTTACTCATAACTTTCATTTATAATATTTGCAATTTCATCTTCTTTCAAAGAACTTATGTATAAACATTTACTTAGTAATTGAGAATTTAATTCTAATTGATAAAATTCAATACCCCAATTAACTCTTTGAATGAAATTTTTAACAATTGTAGCTAAACTATGGAATTTTTGATAATTTACTATATCGTGATTCGATTGGAAGAATGTTGATAAATTTTGTAATTTTTTTAAATCACTTAAATAAAGAACTAAAAATGGAAGGCATCCCCTAATAGGTTCCATTTCATTCATCACTTCTCTTAAACTTTTATAATCATCATGCTCGGAAGAAAATATATTTTTCATTTCTGCCCAAATTAACATATCACCTGGCTCAACTAGTCTCCAACTTTCTTTGAAGTATTGAACTTCTATAGAACTTAAACCTAAGACAATTTGCATGGCAGTATTAAAGTTTTGCAATTTAATACAGTGTTCAGCAACATGGATATATTTTTGTAATACATTTCTTTTTAACTTAACATCCTTTGTTAATAAAACTTCACTTATAATCCAGTCCACTGTTAAATTAAATCTAGCAACACCTAAATCTATGCCAGATAATTCATCTTGATTTACTAAAACTTCCAACCAACTAGTATATGATTTCAAATTTTCATTCATATTTAATGTCAATAAAGATTTCCAATCAACTTCGTTTAAAACATCTCTTTCAATCAATGTCATTTGTTGTGCAATGTCAGAACTACTATACATCAAAATAAACGGTATATGCTCTTTATAATTACTAATTAATAATGTTGGATCTTTAATGACGTAATCTGAAAGAAGATCGTTGATATACATTTCTGTTGAAACTTCATTATTATTAACATATTTATTTTCATTGTTTTGTTTAAATGTCATAAATGAATCAGTTGTGTGATTTTTGTCCAAATTAGTTGTTAACAATAAAGTTTTTCTTCTATTTTCAACAAGTATAGAATATCTATTTTTATTATAAATTATGTTATTCACAGATTTAGACTTTACAATACTGTTGTTATTTTGATTATGTGAAACAATATAATTATCGTCATCTTTATTAGTTTTACCAGTATCAATAAAAGTCTCTTGATAATCTTCTGAAATATTGTTATTAGAAGATTCAGTTCTTTCATTTTGGTCTTTATTCTCATTATGTTCAGAATTTGTATCATTTTCAATCTCGTCAAATGTACCTTCCAATTTTCTCATAGCAACATCTAATGGATTCTCTCCATCATAAGATTTAACTTCAGATAATGTATCTTCAAAAACAGGTATTCCATTTTCATCATATCTGGTAATATCATCTGGTGTGGATTCTAAATTATGAGTTTTTTCAATGGTTTTTTTATCTTCACCACTAAAATTTTCATTATAATCGTATCCATAATCTTCATCATCTCCATATATCATATATGACATTCTAACACCACTGTTATCTTTATCAGCATATTGCTCTTGGAAGAGTTTTCTCAAATCAGTTTGCTTATTAGGTGAAGTAGTAACAATATTACTTTTGTTATCTGAAGAATCGATAGTACTTAGGTGTAAGTTTAAACCTGCTGTTAATCTTCTAGGTAATTGAGATGATTTATTTTCTCCTATATCATATTTATCGTCAATATCAATTATACTATTCTTTTGGAAAATTGTTGGAGCTTGAGAAGAAATTGCATCATGGAATAAAATGTCAGTATTTATGGAACTGCTATTTGAAAGTGATTCTTTTTCTGCAGTGATATTCTTACTTGATTTTAAACTCATAGTAGATGGCTTTTTAATTATATTGTTAATGTTATGAATAGTTGGTGACATCTTAATAAAATTTCCAACAGCTGAAATAGATGGTGATTCAAATGGTGTTACATTTCTATTTTGATCAAAATGTATACCATCTAGCTTTATATCATTTAGACTATTTCTCTCAGATTTATTAACTGAACTAATTGAATCTTTTCTTAAACTAGTTGTCGATATTTTTGCATTTAATTTCATCAATTCATTTTCTTGTTTTATTAAAACTTCATCTTTATTAATGAAACTTGGATTTAGAGTTAATGATAATGTTCTTTTAACTGGGTTGTTTTTATGAATAGGCATATTTGTAATTTGCTCATTAAAATCTGACAAATCTTCAGTTTGTTCCTCTTCTTCAACACTAATAATTTTGGAATCACTTGATAAAGAACCATATCTTTTGGTTCTAGAGCCATTTTGAAATCCTGAAGTAATGCTTATTCTCCCACTGTTTCTTACCTTTGGTAGATCTTGTTTAATAAAACTGTATACACTTTGCAAAGTATGTACACTAGAGTTTCTATTATGACTTTTAGCTGATATGTTATTATTTGAAAATCTTTTATCTGTATTAATATCAATAGAAATATCATCTTTATTTTCATCAGAATAATTTAAATTAGCAATAGATTTACTCTTTGGCAGTCTTAATTTTAATTCTTTATCTTGCTTTTCACCATAACTATCAGTTTCATAAGACATATGTTTAGCTGGTGTAGGTGTTAAAGGAATTTGCTCATTAATTTCATACTCTGCAGTTTGTTTTTTAGGAGATGGGCTATTTTTTGTCCAGTCTCTATTAGCAAAGTCCTTTTTAGTCTTTTCAACAGATCTTAAAAATGGAGATATAGTAAATTTCAGAGCTTCACTGGAACTCTTACTAGAAGATTGTATGTTCATATTTTGCTGTGTATTGTTTAAAATACTTTTACTTCCTTGTGGTGTCTTTCTACCATCTTCATGAGACAAGTCTATATTATTTTTATTAATTGTTACATTGTTTTTTATTTTATGTGATGATAATAATACATTGTTTGCTTTTTGAATTACAGTGTTATACAAATTCAAATTATCCATTTGATTTAGTTTACTATCATCATTATATCTAAGAACTGATGAATGTGGCGTATTCAAATCATTTTGCAATTGATCATTCTCTCTATTGATGATATACTGAACCTCATCAATGGATCTGGCCGATAAAATATCAAATTTATGCTCATTTGATTTAATTGGATTTTGCTCTGTTTCATCAACTGTTTCATCATTATTATCATTATCTGTAGAATATTCCGAATTTTTCTTGTTAATTGCACCAATAGAAAAAACATATCTTACAAATTTATTAACCTCTATGTTATTATCATTTAAATCTGTTTGTTTTTCATTATTATTTTCAATCATTTTATCGTCATTATCAACTTTTTCATCTTTATGCTCATCAGCAGAAGTAACTGACACAATATCACTAATATCATCTTCATTAGACTTATTTATATTCTCGTTTGTAGTACCCCATTTATTTAAAAGACCGTAGATACTTTGTCTGACACTAAGATCTGAGCCTATTGTTTTTACATTTTCATTATATTGATCATTTATAGCGTTTTGTTGTTGCTGTTCTCCTATTAAATCATCCAAACTTATAGTAAATTCTAATTTTTTAGCAGGCGTTGATGGTAAAATTACATCAATGGCAGAAGATTCAGGAACATTTAAAACTTGAATAAAATCAACTTTTGAAGAGTCAGAACATGATTCTTTTAAACTATCATTATTAGTTGATAAAGAAATCATTCTTTTATTATTCTTTGGAATATCAATTACATTAACATACTGATTAGTTTCAGAAATAATAGAATCATTTTGATTGTTTGATACACCACTGAAATTTCTTAAATTTTGAGATGCTACGTTTGAATTTTCAGTTATATTTCTTTGATTTGCATCATTTTTTAAAGCATTCATATAATTGAAATTTTTAGGAAATAAAATAGATTGTTTGCTTTTTGATACAGAGCGTGTTCCATTATTTTGTATCTTTAAGTTAGAATTTAAAAGATTATTGTTTTCTTGTGTTGATGGCAAGTTAATTGATTTTTTCCCAATGATATTTAAAAATGATTGATTTCTAACAGATGGATTTGTACTATTATTTAATGCAAATAAACTTAATCTTTTACTATCATGTAATTTTGATTTAGTATCATCTTGATTATAAATAGACAATTTATAATTTAACCATTCATGTGTATTATTTTTACTATTTGGTAAATTTTTATAATATGGTTCAATAAAAGATTCATTTAATTTATGTGTCCATAATGTTTTAAGAGTTACAATACAGTTTACAACCATTTTTAAATTTTTACCTTGATAGTTATTTGCAATTAAATCTATCACAGGTGTACAAAGCTCGTTGTCAAAGAAAAATACAAAACTTGAAAATAGACAATCATCAAATAAAAAATCTTCAGTAAAATAATTTGTAATCCAGTGTCTGATCATAACAAAAACTCTTACAACAATAATAGTATGCAATTTTAAAATCTCTTCATCTACTGAAATAATTACATTAGAATTTGATGATAAGCCTGTATTATTATTCATATGTTTATTTTGACTTATAGGTATTAGCTTAGATATACACCATTTAAATCTTAACAAAACAATTTCTAATAATCTTTCACTTGACATAAAGTTCCTATAGACAATAAAAAAATCATGTAAATGATTATAATCGACAGAATCAATAGGGTTGGATAAATGTATAATCAATCCCTCAAGTGTACTTTTAATTATTTTCTCATCTATTACTTCATTATTGTTAGAGTAAACTTTAACCTGTTCCATTACATAGTTACTAGGCTTTGGAAAGTAACTATAACTTTCAAAAATAGAAAAGTAATGTTGTTCTTTATTAGGATCATCAAAAATAAGGTTCTGCTGCTCCATATTGGAATGCTTAGATTATCTTATATATATATGTATGTATAGGAAAAAAATTAAATAATATTAATTAGACAGTAGTATCTGGGTGCTATGGTTTATTATTATAATATTCTTGGTTTTATATTTAAGTTTTTTATTTTAAGATAGATTAGGGTTGTAAGAAAAATGTATATCGTTTTTTTTTTTTTCTTTTTTTGGTGTTATGTTTATTTTTATAAAAAAAAATTTTAAATTATTAATTTTTTTCTTTCTTAGTTAACGATTAACATACATGAAATTATATTTATGTAACTACTTTGGGAAATTTAACTAATATATTAATTTAGAATAGAATCGCACTTAACATCTATATAAAATTAAAAAAAAAAAAATGTAAAGGGTCATGTGTTTTTTAGCGAATTATTTTCAAAATTAAAGTATAATTCCACTATCAAATTAAAAAAAAATAATCATATAATGATTTTAAATTTTATATTCATTTTTAATTTTTTTATTGCGAAAATAATAACTTTTTTTTTTGTCTAAATTACCTTAAACTCATTTTTATAGTATTTTTAAATAAAGTAAATATTAATTACACCAAAGTCTGTTTTTTTTGTATTATGAACCTTTATAAATTAGGCTTGAAATTATCGTCTACTACAAGTAATAGACTAAGTAGTATTTTATCTCCGGGGAGCACACATAGCTCAAGATACGATGATGATGATATAATAAGTAATCCATCAGATTCTTTATATAAACGAATTGTGGATGATAGTAATGTAATTTTAGAAATTAAAACAGAATCTCCACCTTGTACTATGTACGGAACAACGACAAATTCAAGTGGATCTATTTTATCTGGGGTTTTAAATATAGTTGTTTTGGATGATAATATTCATAGTGATAACAAAGAAGTTTTGAAAATTAATAGCATTGAAATGAAGTTTATACAAAGCATTCAATATTCTACACCTTTTAAAAACGATAATGATTTAATTTGTTCATGTAAAAAATGTGGTATTAAAGAGCTAGAGCTTATTAGTTGGAATTTTTTAACATCAGATTCAGGTATTTGCGTTAAAAAAGGTTCATACTCTTATCCCTTTTCACATCTGTTAAGTGGGAAACTACCACAATCTTGTAAACTTAATGAAAGAACTGGTGTTTCATATGAACTAAGGGCTTTTTTAAAATATGAAAAACTTGATGCCACTAATGATAAGGAAAAAGAAATTGTTATAATATTGCCTATTCATATAACCCATGCAATATTAAAAGGTAATGATAAAAATAGTGTTAGAATTTTTCCACCAACTTCTATAAATGCAGGTTGTGTGCTACCTAATATTGTATACCCTAAGTCTAAGTTCCCTTTAGAAATTAGATTAGAAGGAATATCACAAGGTAATAAAAGATGGAGGATGAAGTCTTTGGATTGGAAAATTGAAGAAAGAATAAAACTTAGACAATATGCTTGTGAGGATCATAAAAGTAATATAAAAAAGCTTGAAACTTTAGAAAGAGAAAAAATAATGAATGAAAAGAATTCTCAACAAATTAAACAAAAAAAAAATCTATCTAAAGGCCCTATAGTTAATACTCTAATTATTGATGATAATGTTGATGAATTATTTACCACAAACATTCCTTTATTAGATGAGGAGTTAGCAAACTCTAATAATTTATTACAACCAAATCAAAGTTTAAACAACGTCAATAATAATAATAATTTAAACAATAGTGATTTTACGTATGATAATGGTAATCAAACTCATATATCACATTCTGCTCCCGGTGTAACATCTTTTAACCTTTATTCTAATCAAATACCTGCATTACCAAACTTAGACCCATCATCTGATTTTAGAGGTTTTATACATCCAAATGACTACCAACTAAGACAGGATCTAATAAGGCAACAGCAAGCACAAAGACAGTGGCAAATAGAGCAGGAAAAAAATAGAGATTGCTCTATTTATACAGAAGAAATTAGAATATTAGCATCTAATAAAATTAAAAGTGGATGGAAGAGTGATTTTGATGCACCATTGAATTTAAACCGTGATGATAAAGATAAAATCATACCAAAAGATAAAAGTGCATGTGGTGTTATTGAGCTAATTACTGATATTGATTGTACTGGATTGACTTCGGGCTCATTTATTAGTAAGAGAACTACATCAACTGAGTTTTCAAATGAAGCTAAGAAGTACATTCAGAGCATTAATAATAGACCTGCAAATGTGACGTGTGATGTTGAGGATCCTATACTAGGACTTTATGTATTTCATATCCTAGTGGTTGAGATTGTTGTCGCTGAAGAAATCCTACAACAATATAATGGTGCTCCTATAATTAATGATTTAAAGACTTTGAAAAGTAATAGCTCTTTAAATTATAACTCTGATAATCATACGGGGCAGGGAAGTAAAATTGTAACTGTTCCTACTGGTGGTGCTAGAGTTTTAAGAATGCAATTTAGATTGAACTTTACTGAAAGATCAGGCATGGGCATTCCATGGGATGACGAAGTACCACCTTTTTATAATGATATAAAAGACTTATCACCTCCTGAATACAAAGGTTTTAATCAAACCAAAGTTGTTAATAATAAATTAATTGTGAATACGAGACCAAATTTAAGTGAGGTTATTGAAAGTCAAGTTGAAGAAGAAGATTTTGATATAGAGATTGAGACGAATGAAAACTGTAATATTAATATGACTAACGATCTTAATGAAAATCTATCACCTGTTGAAAGTATAAATGGTAATATTATAGGAAGTACTAGCATGCTTCTATCTCCTAGTACGTCATCTGCACAATTTAATCCACTTCATAATTATTCCAACGTTTTTAATTCAACACAGTGATTTTTTTCTATCTTTTTTTTTTTAAAGAAAAGAAACACAAAGAGTTTAACTTTTTATTGGCTGTTTTATTATTTTATAAATTAATTAATTAATTGATTAATTAATTGATTAATTAATTTCATTTTTTTTTTATAGTTTAAAAAATATATGTTCATAAATATATATATCTATTATTTTAATTAGGCAATTCTCCAAGTAGATAACCAGTTTAAGTATTGGTATTCTGAAGATGGTTTATCCATACCAAATGTAATTGGTGAGAAGTAAGCAAAACCACCGATAACTACAATGTAGTATAAAGAATAAATTGCAATTGATATCATTTTACCCTTTTTAGTTTTGCTTAAATCAGAAGTAACCCAATCAAACCAGTATGATAAAATAATCAATGCAAAGTATAATGCTGGTAAATAATGATGAACATAAGTTACTCTTCCCATAATAGCAAATGGTGTGTAATGTAAGCCCCATGCCAATATTGGATAGAAACCACCCATTAAGAAAGTATTTAACTTCTTAGAAGATTTGAAATCATCAACTTGTCTTAACCATCTAATAACATAAACAACAAATAATAACATGAATCCAAGTACACCAATAGTAGATAACCAGGTAGAAGCTGGTGAACCTATCATAAAGTATTTGGCCTTATCATCATCCCAACCACACATTCTAATACCAACGTGTAAAGATGGCCATTCCCAGAAACTAGAAGCTAATTGATCATCTTTTTCAGGGTCTGGAATTAAAGCATTGTTAGTAGCCATCATAGCTAAGTTTAATTGAATAAATGATTTAAAGAAGTTTGGTTTTGGATAAGTAAAGTTTTCAGCAGTTGGTAATTTTTCGTTTTCATGTGATTCAATGTTCCACCAAACTCTCTTGTCTCTTAAGAATGGGTTCTTAACACAAGCAACTTCTAATTGTCTGAAACCCCATTGAGGTAAAACCTTACCAGTTTGAGTTAAGTAACAGTTCATTTCAACGTTCTTGATTCTGAAACCGGTAGTTAATAAATGTAATTTATCTGGATCTTCAGAACCAGCTTGGTTAGCAAATTCAAAAACCCAGTTATCTTTTGGATCACCAATAGTATCATCACCATAACCTGAAACTTCCAACATAGTTGGGGATATAGGAGCTGGCACTTGATGTGAATGTAAGTTTCTACCAGTGGAACGATGAACAATTCTATATTCTTCATTTTCTTTAATGAATTCAATGTCTTCTTCTTCTTGAGTCCATGGTAATTCTCCTCTCTTTCTTTGAATTATAAATTCATTATTAGAGTCTTTGTGACCGTAAGAAGTAACTTGTTGTTGTTTAGAACCTTCTGGATAAGTTTGAATATGAGAGTGTAATAAAGCACCACCTAAAGCTTGATTTTTAATAGTAATAATAGATGAACCTAATGCGACATCTCTTGGACCAACACCAACACCACTTCCATTTAAAGAAGCTTGGAATAATGAAGGCATATTGGCATCACCTGGCCCAGTTCCAGATAATAAATCAAAGTGGACTTTAAATGAGGCTAAGAAAACTAAAAATGGAACAACTATTAATGCCAAGATTCTTGACATCCAATGTAAAGCATATGTAGTCCACTTAATACTCTTGTTACCAAATAAGTTCCATAAATCAATAACAGTGTAGATACCAACTAAAGTAATAATGAATAAACCAACCATTTTAACAGAAATTGTGCAACCTAAGGTGAAACCTGTTAACAAAATCCATTTCCACCATTTAACAGAGAATGGCTTAGATTGTTGGTTGTGGAATTCAACAAAACAATAATATGAGGCAATTGTAAAGAATAATAACATAGAGTCTAATAAGATAAATCTACCTAAAGTAGCATATGAATTTTCAAAACAAACCAAAATAGTTAATAACCAAACTGATGGAATAGATAAACCAATGGCTTTACCAGTGTAATAAGCTAAAGGTGTACATAAAGCACTGAAAGTAGCTTGGAATAATCTCATCTTAACATAATCTAAATCTTCTGGGTAAGCTTCACCACTTGGGAAATCCCAATAACCAGAATAGTTGGCTAACCAACCACTGAAACCTACAAGCATTTTACCCAAAGGTGGATGGACATCGTGGTAAAATTCATGTCTTAAGTAGTAAGAACCGAATTTACCGAAATGTGCTTCATCCCAAACTACTCTATCAGCAAGTCCAATCTTGTACATTCTAACAAAGAATGATAAAAATGTCAGAAGTAATGGGAATAAAATAGATTCTAAATACGTTGCAACAGATTGGCTTGGTGCTTCTTTAGCAACTTCTTCTTTACTTTCATCTTCAGATTCGCTTTCTGATTCTTCGTCTGATTTTTCGTTTAAAAGAGCTTTGCTTTCATCATCATCATTTTCATTTTTCAAATCTTTGTTCTCTTTTTTTAGTTTGTTTATAAGGTTATTAAATTTTTCTACATCTTCCTTATTTTCAGAAGTATGTTGAGTTTTTTTAACTGTGGACATTATGGTTATAATATGATTTTTATTTTAAAAGAAAAAAAAAAAAATACAATTATTATTATCTATTTTTTAAATTAAAAAAAATAAATATAAAGTGTATAAATCTACAATAAATGTCAATACAAAATAATTTAAGTTAATGAGTTTATTATTTAAATAACGATATAGTTTTTAAATCAAACAAAAATATTTTTTATGTAGATAGACTTCAAATTTGAGAAAAAAAAAAAGTAATATTATAAAATTGATTCTATGATTTATTTTTTCTTGGATTTTACACTACTTTATTCATTAATTTTTATTATATTTATTAACATTTAAAAAAAAAAAAAAAAAAAAAAAAAAAAAAAAAATTATTATTAAATGTTTTATACTTTTTTAGCAAACAGAAAAAATATATATAACTAATTTAAGAAAAAATTTGTTTACGTGTTCTTTATTTTCAATTTTTTATATATATTTAATAAAAAAATATATAGAGGTATATAATTCGGATTTAAAAAAAAAAAAAAATCATATTTTTAAATAAATCAATTAAACGTTTAATCAATTAAATGTTAAGTTAAACGAATAAATAATTATAAACATCTTATTATAAAATATATCAATATGTATAAACTTTATCTATAATATAAACACCTAAGTAACTTAATAAACTTCCAATAGTTAAACCAGAAGAAACAAATATTAAAGAAAATCCACCTACAGAAGCTTTAAAGTTATCATCGACATCAGTTAAATTATCACCCATGGTCATAAAACTCAATCCAACACAATGTCCATTAGTTAGCCCAAATACAAATTGTAAAATTAAGTACCAAATGTCTAACCAATATGAAGAATTAGATTTCTTAGAGTCTAGTAAATTACAAGTGAAAAATAATGGGATAATTAAACTTCTTATTAATGAATAATACATTAAGTTTGATGGTTTCTTTTTTGCAAAAAACATTTTTGTAATAATATTATCTGGTTTACACATATATCTACCATAAAGATCACCAATATTCCAGACTAAAAATGCTAGTGGTATAAATTGGGAGTTATTCATAGGCAACTTGCTAACAAATGTATTGGCTGCAAATACAGGGAATAGTAATGTAAATAAGAAAGAGAAAAAAATAGCCAAAACGTTATATTTAACTTTGGAATATAATACCTTTAATGGAATTTGCTCTTTTACTTCATCATCTTGTATATTCTGATCTATATTGTCTTTATGACCAAGTGGAATAGGTGAGTTTGAATCATCACTGTTACCATTAGCAGAGTTTAAGTAAAACGATTCGTCATTAACTTCATTAAGATTTGCTTGTTTACCAGGGCCAGCTGGTGATACTTTATTCAGCAACTGTGTTTCATCACTCATTTCATTATCATTTACTTTTTCATATCCTATTTTACTGATTTTGAACATTACCAGAGAAAATAAACATAATAATATAGTTGATATGAAGTAAATGATAATTCCAATTTTAGATGTAGCTTCATCATCAACAACTTCATCAGTTTTTAAACCAGTTTCATCTGTTATAGTGGATTTGACGCTGACAAAACTTAACGCAAATATTAAAAGAGAAGGTACAACACCTGCAATAGCTTGCCCAAACATAACTGCTTGTGAATAAATTTCTGATCCATAAATATTTGACCATGCCATAGTCCCATTTTGTAAAATTGATGTACCGCTGCTAGATAAGAATGTTAAGAAATTAATTATAAAGTAACTTAACCCCATTTTTAATGAGTTTACAATACAAATCAATACTGTTAGTGAAATAAAAACTATCAGTTGCCATATTATTCCATGTTTGATTCTTTGTGTAAAACCATATTGTCTTTTTGATAAGTAGTAGTTAACTATAACAGATGTTAATGTACTTGTTGTCATCATTGTCGATGCATATGTTCTAGCATAAAATGTAGTATCTTTAAATATGTCATGTGTCATAAATTGTGTTAATGATAACATTGAATTCCATGGGTATAATTGAACAATACCCAACACTACAAAAGTCAGGTACTTGAAATCTTTAAAACGTAAATCTGTCATTGCTGGTGATAAATTTTGATTTAATAGTTTTAAACAAGAATTTGATATTCAAGGTATTTAACAAATAGTCTATAAAAAATAAGTGCTTTCGAATTTGATTTTTGGTCTTTTAAAGTTGATTTTCTTTTCTTTTTCTTTAAAAAAAAAAAATTATAAAAATTGTTTAAAAAAAAAACTTTTTCTTCATATATATATATATATATTTATGATGTATTAATTTATACAAGATTTTTTATCGCTATTTTTGAATTCATAAAAAAAGGCAACAAAAAAAGCTATTTTAAAACACAGAAGTTTAAACATCCTGGTTTAAAACAAACAATAACAAAAAAACTAATAAACAATAATAATTTTATTTTTCTTATCTTTTTTTTTTTTTTTTTTTTTTTTTAAGTTTTGTCAAATACATATAATTATTATATACTAACATAATACATCATCATTATACACAAAAT